>CAKKOB020000774.1:0-35972 GCA_918844115.2 Phlebotomus perniciosus | reverse complement strand
GAAAATGCTGTACATCTTTTTGGCCTAAATATCTCACCCTTGACCCAAGATCAATCATGCCAAGCGCATAAGAAATCTCTCACGAAAACGTGAGGCAAATTGGGGAGTGCTTTATCGAGGCAGAATTTTCACCAAATCATTTGATGTATTTATGGATGATAAGGAGGAAAAAAGAATTGCAAATTGAAAACACGCTCAATTGATTTATTAACAATTTTTATGTGAATATTATACAAATACACTGAGAGATTTAGTGCTAATTTATTCTCTCCATATACAAAAGAGAACATTTTCATATTATAAAAAAACTCTCTATCGAGACACTATAATAAAAGTTTCAGTTATTTAGACATGAAAATTAATACAGGGAAAAAGTCTGTGGCTTGCAGGGGGCTTTGTGCACGAAATGCACGAAGGAATAGTATAAATTTCGAGGGAAATTACAAGGATGAATAATAAATGACGGTTTTTGTGATTTATTGCAACGAAATTTTAGGCATTTTCTACTGAGAAAGACTCAAATTCCGTCTTTTTTTTAAAACATAGTATTTTCTATGATTTCGATGCATTCTATGACGAATTGAAAACATAGAATATGTTGTTAAGACTAATATTGACAAAGGTTTTGTAATTTATTACAAAATTGTAAACATTATTGATTTAGAAACTCTGAAAAACATAGAATTTTCTGTGATGAGTTGATGATTACTACACCTGAAACGATTTCTGTGCAGAAAACATAGAATATCCGGTTATTTGAGTTTGTCAGGGTCATAAGAAATGTCTACTAATATATTATAAATAAATATTGACAAGGTTTGCTCCCTAACTTCATTACACATAAATTTTCTACATATAAAAACGGGAAGAGTGGGTTATTTAACGGCAATTTTAATACTCCGTTTTACTACTTTATATATACCTTCACTATCATCTAATAAATTTGCTTAAGACAAGCCCCATCAATTTTTATATCCTTTGTAATACTCATCAATTTTTTTTTGCTATGTTGTTTTATGTAGAAAACAACTGAAGCAAGTCGTTATATTTCTCCACCTTCAAAAAAACTCATATAATTTCTTACATTTTCCATCTCACCTTCAGGGCTTTATTGTATGTAACCATTTAATAATTCCAATCCAATCGGAGCGCTTGAAAATGTTAATTTCCTTCTAATTTTCACTCTCTCTCACTGAAATGATGCGATAAATTTATCGACATCTTGTTCATTCGGTTCGATATGTTTGTTTTCAAATTGCTTCGAAGATGGAAGATTCTTGTGGGGAATATTAAGAAGAAGAAAAAAAAACTAATATCTGCACCACGGGGTATCATTTCTTTTGTGTCAATTCCACCTAATCAAGAGATGTTCTAGAAAATGGTGAAGGTTCAAACTAATCAAATAAATTAATGGATTTTGTAGGTATAAGAGCGAGTTGGTGGGGCGCAATCCGAAGAGATTGGTAGCCATTTTGAGAAATTCTTCCAAGATCTAGTCTCTAAATTATCGACATTTAATTCAAATGTTTATATTTTATCTGGCCATTTGGGTTGAAGCGCATGAAGAAAATGTAAAATGTCCGCTTTTTTCTGGCAACATCATTTACCACCGGCGCGCAATAAAAGCGAGAGAAGAGGAAAGGAAATAAGATGAAAAGAAGAAATGGTAAATAAATTAAGGGCTTAGGAGATTCAAACATTGTTCCCCTGTCCAATTTCATCTCTACCTCATACCATATGCCATAAAAAGTTTTTATTATTTTCCCTTGTTCCACAGATAGTTTTCAGCAGATAAATTCAAAAATTAGTGACCATTAGAAACATTTACATTTCAAATGGGAACTTCTTTTTCTTCCCAATTCTCGCCCTGTCCACTTGTCACGCTCTCATGCCAGTGAAAGCCGCTCCGGGAGAGACTGCCCAAATTTGGGCACAATCTTCCCAAATGGTCGAAACCTTATCCCTATTTTTCTAACAGGTATATATGGGTAGCTTTCGCTCCCTCCTCCTCCTGGACCTAATGTGTGGGATAAAAACATGAAATATCTCTCCCAGGCACCCTCTCAACTCTTGTCCAATGGGATCACAACAGGAGGTCAGCCTAATAAACTCGGCCCTTGGCGGGATGGAGGAGGAAGATAAAAGCCGGCCAAGATCACCAGAAGATTACCTGACCACAAAATACAATTATCAAGGGAGATCATGAGAGAAGATTCAAGTTATTGAAACATTTCCCTTGAGGTTGCAGTGGAACCTTTTCATTGGCAAACCGAATTCTTTTTGGGGGGCAAGGGGGCGATATCTGGGATTGCAAAATATCTTTATATCATTAAGGATTGATTCATTGGATTTTCGCCAAAGTGGTTTGATTCAATCTCTAATAAGGATTAAATAAATCTTTCATGGATTAATGTTTTTAATTTATAGGAGTTTTTACGACAAAATGCCAATGATTTTAGACAAATGAGCTTTCTGAAAATCATTTCTTTTTAGAAGACTTCTGCTTGATTTTGTCTTGAATATACACGGTTTTACTAAAATTTAAGGAGAAATTTCAAAAGATTGCACAGATTGCAAATAGAGAATAATTAAATCGACAATACGGATTGATTTAATTTCCCATGATGGAGATTAATTTAATCGATCGTGGAGTTAAATTTGATTCAAACACCCATGGGGATTAAGCAAATCACCCAAAGGGATCAATTTAATCATCAATTGGGATTGATAATAATTCATTCACCCTATGAAGATTGATTCTTTTGCTAATGAGATATTTAATACCCCCCATAGGGTTTGAAATTGATTCAATTGGCAAGATATATTAATCTCACATGGGGATTATTATTATTTCAATTCCCCTGGGATATTTATTGTCCACCAAAGTCCTGATTGGTAATTTTTCCGCCCCAATTCGACATGATTTACATATTCTTGGGCATTTTCTGCCACTTAAGCGTTTCTAAGTTACAAAACTAGAAAAAAAATAACCACTTAAAATATTAGATTATATAATTCCCAAAAATGTAATTAATTTTCCAAACTTGTATTATCAAATTCCTTAAAGAACATTAATAAATGAGAAAATCTCATCAAAAATATCTAAGACAATTTGTTATGTGACTCCTAAAGCTAAAAAGCAAAGGACTATAAACCTGGGAACGAGACATTGGTGAAATGGCGGTGTCCTTTAAAGTGTCGGAGGACCAGCAAAGTGTCCTTGTTCTGGTCGTATCTCCTCCACTAAATGGTGCATCCCTGCGGTGCACTGTTGTCAATTCGGTAAAAGTTTACCAAACAATAATTTGTGACACCCTCAAATCAATTGTTTCTCCACCAAAGACGTCAAGGTGAGAGAGCAAGGCACAGTGACAATCCTGAATGGTGCGAGAAGAATGGAATGGGTGAGGAGAGAGGAGCAAAAAAGGGAGATTTGTTGTGTCGTTTTGTAACCACCGCAATAAAAGGTAACAATTTCTGATCCGCTTTATCTTGCAACACACAACACAGCATCAGCATCCTCCAAATGGGGCCACCCACGTTGACTCTCTTGCCGTTTCCCATTTCACACACAACACGAGAACTCGAGGGTGATTTCTTGTGGGCAACACCGACACGAAAGAAGAAGTAAGATAAAAAAATCGTCATTTGGCGGCAACTGGTATTCAAGGAAGATTTAAAAGTCAAAACATTTTGACTTTTTTCTCCACTAAAAAGAAGATCCTCAAAAAAAAAGTATCTTTGGCGCAGAAACATCAAACGCTACACCTTCGGTCATATTTCACTTTCGCACAAATCAACTAGGACACTTTTCTCCTAAATAAAAGGCACAACTGAGTTAGATAAAATGTCCTTTTGTTGCGCGAAACCTTTTGGTTGGCTTTTTCTCAATTCACATCCTTTTTTTCTCATGGCCAAAAAAAACGCAAAATTTATATAAGAGGATCACAAAAAAGAAGTTTCAAATGATCTTTTTGAGGTCACAACAATAATTCAAGAAAAAATCAGGGGCCTTCTATTGATGAAGGAGAGATTGCAAAATAAACATAAATATATCTAGTTAAAGAATTCATCACGCGATGAATGCAGCTTCTCCTCTCCTTCACAAATTCCGCAATAAAATGAAAATATCATCGATATAATGCATGGAGGTCCCATTGAAAGAGATCCCCAAACACACAATTAGTGACATGAAAGGGATTAACTTGGCTGGTCCTGAAATTGGCTTGTTGAGTTAGAGAAGGATGTGAAGATGTGGGCTTGGGGAGTGATACATCTGCCATGAAAGGCGGACCCCAGGTTGCATCATAAACTTCCGGTGGTTGGAAGGAACTTTTTCCATAAGCCTTTCACAACCCCGAAAACATTTTATTTCTCTCTTTAGAAACTTCTATTGTTAGGGAAAGAATGTTTTTTAGACGCATTTGAATGCAGAACAAAATAATTAAATCGTTTACAATTTTATAATCTTGGATGGAATAGGAAGATCATATAATTTTTTGGATATGAATTTTTATTATATCAAATGGAATAGGGTCATGTCATGTCTCATGGAACGTTTCTTTGCTTATAGAACAGTTCAATAATAGTCCCAAATTTTGCTTCTTCGATTTGCCAAAAATTGCGAAATCAATTTCGTAAATCTTTCTTCAGATTTCGTGGTTTTTAGAGACTCAAAAACTAAAAATTTGGGGTTATTATTGAACTGTTCCATAAGTCAAGACATTCCATAAGACTTGCCGTGACCTCAGATCATTTTTTCTTAATTTTCTGGGAAAACTATACCTAATATTTATACCGGGTAGAATGGGGAAATATTTTAAGATAAGAATATTCGGGAGAAATCAAAAAGAAATTTTAATCGATAAGAAAGAATTGAGTTTACCTCGTTTACTGAGATAAGGACGTCTAAGCAGCTCTAAAGGGTTTATTATAAAAAGCTTTTCTGACTCTTCTAAATAGAATTTCTAAGAAAATGGTTGATTGATCAATTTTAGATTAAAAATAATTAAATTTCATTGTTTCTTTTCATTAATTTTCTTTTCCAATTGATTAGTTAAAAAGATTTGAAGAAAAATATACAAGAAAATCCAAATGGAGTAAAAATTGCAATTAGTCCACATTTAGACGAGATCATTTTCGGAACTTTCAGATTAAAATACCGCCAAAAACTATTTTCATTTGGGAAATTTTGTAAGTGACGTAATCTACCCCTTTGTTAAAAACAGCAGATTTTTTTCGTTATTACCCAAATTAGATTATTCCACCAAGGAATATCGACTTTTCATTTTTGGATTTAAATTAGGAAAATTCTTTAATTCCAAAAATTTATCAAATCAATAAAATTACCAGAAATATTCCCGTTTTGTTAATGCAGCAAAAAAAATCCTCCTACCCAAATTGTTGTGCATTAAATTTTCCGTTTATAAAGAAATTGCCAATAAATAAATTTTACATGTCAACAACTTTCGAGAGTTAAAATAAACCAGTGTCGATCTAAAATTAAACGCTGTATTTACTTGTTTCGAGCCACCTGATTGAGTCAACCAAAAAAAATGGGTAAAATTCCATAAAAAATATGACAAGAGGCGATATTATGAAATATTTATGCGAAAAGTGAGAAAATTTAATATATAATTTACACATTTACCAACGCGCACAACATCCAGAGTAAATATCTCTCTTATATCTCACATGCTAATTAATTGAGCGTGTCTTTTTGGCCAATTTCGCACCAGGAAAATTATCCACTTGCGAATCGCGCTTATTGACGGAAAGATATTTCGTCGTTTCGCTCAATTATCGTCGCTCAAACAGACAATTTCAAAGAGCAAGAAAAAAGAGAGATTTTGAGGAAGTCTATCTCGATTTCAGAATCTCCTTCGAGCATCGAAAAATTGGACGCTTTATATGGGTTGAACAAAAAAGGACGACGAAGAGAGCAAAAATTGATTTTTTTTTTCGTGTTCTTTTTGTTTCGGGAGATTATAATAATGAAAAAGAAACCGCGCGCGCATAAATAAAGCTGTCGGGCATCTTCGCATGGCTCATTGGAGATTGAGATGAGTAGCAATTGACGCATTTCCAGCACCTTGTTCTACAAATCTCGCTCACAAACACATGGGAAAGAGTTAAGAGCAAAAAAAAACCGACTATCCACTTAACACCGAACGCCAACGTCTTTCATGGCGCGTCGGCAAACAAAACACCTCAATTGAAATTGTAAAATAATACAGAAAATTCCACAGCGAGAGCAAAAGCCAATGGAGGCATTTCAGGCAAAATGATATAAAAGTTTATGGTTGTAAATTGATGATATTGCATTTGTTGAGTGTCGCCGACACTCTCCTTTTGAGAAATAATGCAGGCAATTTCCACACTCTTCGTCATTCCGCACTATCAATTTTTATCATTATGCTCCAGTGGAAATTCCAAGCATCCATACCCATAAATAATCCATTTTATTCCACACACAAACCACTAACTATAAGTCACTCTCTGGAGCTGGAGATGCCAGGACAAAAGCTAAATTAATACTCAAAGATGTGGGAAAGCTGGAGTTTGTCAAATAAATTTCTATTAATCTACAATTATTTAACTTTTTTTCAATTGCTAAACCAGAGCAATGCACCTCTTGTATGACTTGTTATTGAAAATATACAGGCTTGCATGTTCAAAGGCAACCCTCAATATTTTCAAGTTATTATTAATGTTTTGTAGGAAGTTGAGGAAGGTTTTTTGCTTCATAAGAATCTTATGTTCAATGATATGATTTAATCTGGAAATTTCTAAGTGAAACATCTTTTAAAGGGATATTTGCATTTCGAGTTTTTCTTAGAAATTTTTAATGTCATTTTCTTTAATCTTCTGTTTAAAATTGATTGGTTAAGATGGTTAAAAAAATTCGCAAAAGAAAATTCAAAAGGAGTAAAGATTGGGATGAGTCCATTTTTAGACGAGATTAGGTGTCAAAAGTAATAGGTTAATAAACGCAATTATCCCTTTTCTAAGTATTATTATTATAAATTATTGGAAATAATAATTTTTCATATTTTTTTTATTAAAATTGATTAGTTTGGAATACTCGGAAAATGTTCTGGACTTTTAGACCAGATTAAGCTGTAAAAACTGGTCTAAAATGGTTTAATCGCACTACCGGCTTGTCTAAGCAATTTTTTTTCAGTTTCTTTTTAATTTTTTAGAATTTTAAAGTTGTATTCCTTTAAACCAGCATAAAGCTCCCTATAAATCAACTTAATTGACTGATTTGCATTTTCTTCTATTAATTTTTTTCCCTGCAAAATAATTTTTGGTTATTCTTTAGGTTTTTCATCAAGAAACGTGCCAGCCCCTCAAACAAAATACCTTATTTCCCATTCAAGAAATAATCGACAAAGAGAGCAAACAATTTCCGAGAAGTTCTATTAATCTAATTTCCACCAGTCTAAATCAAACAGAAATAGCCACTTATAAATTGAATCAAATGAAATTTCTCAGATAGCCTTCTAATGCGACATTTCACCACAAAACAGAGTCATGCAAGGAAAATAATTTACTAACTTTCCAAAGGATTGTATTACCTTCCCAATTGGGGATTATTTATGGGGCAACTTTGTCAATATTTAACGATTTTCTCCGACCCAGGTGAATTTGTCTTGTTAATTGAAAGGGTTCTCTCTCATGGCTTCTCTCTTCCACAAGATTGAAAACCGCACGTTATTTGTTAGTTTTACACCCCATAACATCCACTAATAGAATAACTTACGTGTACTTGCTGGAAGATGGACGTAAAACATCGATACTTAAAGTTGAAAATATCTTTTCTAAATAGTTGTTAGAAGCACGCTTTCACTGCTTTGGAAACTAAACAATAAATCTAAAAGCTCATAAAATGGTAAAATTATTAATTCGGGAGGTTTTTTTTTGAAAGGGGAAAAAAGCCAATTTTCCGGCTCTTAAAAGAAGAAAAACTCACGATGAAATTTTCAATCTTTATTACATAATCAACTCTGTCATCTCTCATCTGCTCAATTAAATTAATTCAAGTCTCAAAAGAAGACTTTAATTCTAATTGTTTTATATGTATTTTTCTTCTTTCATTTAAATCTCATTTTATATTCCTCCTACGAGAATTTACCTCCTTAAACATTAAATTCAATTATGTATCAAAGGAAATTCAATGAAGAAATTTTCTACTATTTCAGCTTTTTCCTTTCTTTCTTCTTCTTCATCTTCTAAATAATTTAATAAAAACTACTTTACATGACAATATCCTGTAAGTTTTTTCTTGTGGCAATTTTCTCTGTCATACTGAACTGTTTATTTTCTGTTTTCCTTTGAAAATGTCCTTAATTTTTTCTCTTTCTCTAAATAACAAGACACAAACACTGATACACCGAAAAAAATATCGATTTAGAGAAAGTAATTTTTTTTGTTCATTCCCACCCATTAATTCTTCTCCAAAATTTTCATGTCTTTTCTTTTCATTTCCCAAAATTATTTCCAGGGATTTCTATTTTACTGTCTGTCTCTGTCTCTCTACCTAATGTATATTACCTCTCTCTATTATTTAGAGAATTCATCCAATAAATTTACAATTCGTCTTGTGCCTGAATTATTCAGAGAAAAACAGGCTGAATGTTGCCTTAATGAGTCGGTTTATTGAAGCGTCTCTTCAACACTCTTTTGCCCCCACCCACACAAAAACTTGAAGACTCTCCTCCACAATCAATTAAGTACTTTCAACACTAATTCGTCAATCATTGTTAAATGATTCAACGATCATAATGGTTTATTTTGATTGCAAAAATATTCTATCAGACGCAAAAAAAACGGCAATTTAAATGCAATGAACTCGGAAGATGATTTCTCTATCAAAAAACACTTTGATACATTCTCCCCTCCCCCACCCACAGCTCAATTAAATTATCAATGTCAAAAAAATACTATAAAAAAAACTCATGGTTTCATCTTCACTTTGCAAAAAAGTCGCTCGACGGTTTTCTCTTAAGATGTACATAAATAATAATAAAAAAAAAATATCATTAAGTTACTCACATGGAGTGCGAAATATTGCGCCATCATACATTCTTATCAATCAGCTCCTTCCATCGAAACTCAAAGAATTTTCGCATGCCATGACCGGCTTTGCCCACGGGCGAATCATCCTCGTTGAAGACTTCGCAATTATTGAAGATTTGCCTCACATCAGTCACAAACTCATCTCGACATTTGTACCTTGAAAGACAAGAAAGAAAAAGGAGGCCAATGATGGCATTTTCCATCTCCCTCTCTCTCTCTCCATCAGAAGGATCACAAAAGAGGGCAAACAAATATCAAATTATAAAAGTTATCAACACGCCAAGAAAACTTACGCCATATCCTGAACTTTCTTCTTGATTGTCGACAAATCAATGGGATATTTGATGATTTTCTTGTATGTCGGAAATTGCTTCGTGTTGACCGGCAACAAGAAAGGCCAAGCGTCCTCATGGAGCTTCATGAGAGAAGGAGGAGAAAAAAATGGCAAAAAAAACGATCAATATAATTGCTTCTCTGTGACGTTCTTTTTTTTTTTGCTAATTCTTGTTACAAGAACAAGAGGAAGGAGGCAAAAAAAGAGGAAACTTTGAAGATTTAAAAAACAGAAATGTGAAAGAAAAGGTGAATTTTCATATAGAGAAAAGGGAGAAAAGGTCTGAAAAGTAGGGAAAGAGTATAGAAGAAGAAAGTTAGGAAATATTAGAAAAATTAAAGATTTTATTTAGGGATCTAGGTCTTAATCTAAAATAAAAATCCTGTCTAAAGAGGAACGTTGGACTAAAAAACAAGTGTTTTTGAACTCAAAAAACATTCGAAAGTTTTCCAAAAAAGAACACAAAAACAAAAAATTTTGGGACTGATTTTAAAATAAGCAAATATTCAATTTTCGAAAAACGATTCGTATTCAATTCTTTTTGAAAAAGGTTTTTTGATAAACAAACGCCCATCAGGCGCTTTTGAAATTGACTTTAAAAAAAAATTCAAAACTTTTCTAATGAATTTAATAATCCAAAGTCTATAAAAAATCTTAAAAATCAATTTAAAATATTTCAAACTAAAAATCCATCACAAATTTCAAATTTTCCCTTTCTTTCTCAAAAAGTGATTCCTTACCTCCATTTCGTCGAGAATTGTCTTGCAGAGAGTCATCTCCTTGATCAACTTCTTGGACACCTTCTCCTTCTTCTCCTCCTTGGGCTTCTCTCGTACCTCCGGTGCACTGGGTGCTGACGTCGTAGCTCCCGGAATCACGAAATTCTCATCCAGACTGGACTCACAGGCGTCACTCACGGACGCCGAAGTGTCCACCGTCGAAGTATTTCCCCCATACGTTGACGGCTTCTGTGCCGTAGACGATGAGGCTTGTGTCAATTGACTGGCATCATCCGTGGACGCTGTGCGAGCGCTGCTGCTGCACGAGGAGGACGTGGAGGAGGCCTTTGAGCTGGACTCCTCCATGGATGAGTTGCCCTGACTACTGTTGAATGACTTATTCTTTCGCACGCGCTTCTTCGACGGCGGCGCCTTCGTGATGCACCCATGGCAGTACCACTTGTTCCGCGGCACCTTCATCAACGGCGGGATGTAGCAGTCGTGATGATAGGCGCGCGGACACAGCTCACAGAAAATCATCTTCCCCACCGGAGCCGGCCTCAGGCCACCACACACGATACACTTCCGCTCGCCAGTCGCCTTATTCACGCACTCATAGCAATACCAATCGCCCTCCGGAATCTTCTCCATGCGCGGCTTGAAGCAGTACGTGTGAAATCCCTTGTCGCAACCGTCGCACAGTAGCAACTTGTCCTCATTCTCCCCCGAATGGCAAAATTGGCAATTCTGCCACGATCGAAAAAAAAAGAAACAAGAACCGGACAAAACAAGCCAGTTAATTATTGCTATCGATATTCTGTTGTCGCTTTAAGCCACAATTTTAAATCTTTTGCGCAAATACAATTCATTTTCTCAATCTTTTGCACCACACGTGGAAAAGAAATCAAATTTGGAGAGAGAAAATTAATCTATAGAGGTGCTTAGGGTGTCTGGGAAAATAATGAGCTTTTGCTAGATAAAGAGCTTCTTTAAGAACCAAATTTTCTTAGAGCTCTACCGAGAATATTTCTAAGCTAAACTTTGGGATTTGGGAGCTAATGGAATATATTGAACTATAGCTAAATTTTATCAGAGCTTTCATGACTAATTTCTAAACTTGAATACTTTGTTAGAAGCTTGTTGAAAAATGTTTGAGATTTTAATAATTTTTTAGAGCTTTAAGTTTCACAGTAGTTTATTTTTAATTAAAAATGTCTTTTTGGAGCTTTTAAAAGTTTCATAAAC
Source organism: Phlebotomus perniciosus (assembly GCA_918844115.2). Lineage (NCBI taxonomy): Eukaryota > Metazoa > Arthropoda > Insecta > Diptera > Psychodidae > Phlebotomus > Phlebotomus perniciosus. The sequence continues at coordinate 24,593 of CAKKOB020000774.1, read as the reverse complement.
TTTAGTAAATTTTAAAGAGCTTTTTGCCGAATTTCTGCGACAAAACTTAGAAAAATTAAGAGAAAAGGTATCAAAATTAACAGTCTGAATTAATTTTTAATCTGAAAAATATGGATCAAGGACTGAATTCTTATAGACAAATACGAAATTAAAAAAAAAACTCAAAGAGGCCATGTTGCTTAAACCATAAAGTTAAATGCATTACAAATATAATACAAGTCGACTTTTATGTCAGACTTTATTGATATTTTATTTCAATATAAATTCAGTTAAGCGATACCTGATAAAATTGTTAAATCCAAAGAGTAAAGAGTCAATATATTGTGCTAAAGTCCCATAACATAATCCAATGCAAAATGCCCAGTTTGTATAAAGTATATTGAAAAATAAACTTCGCAAAAGTAAGTTTTCGAGTAGCATTTTGTCGAAGTGGTCAAAAATTTTTTGGTAAATGCTTCTCCAGAGACATAAAGAAAAAAGTTATCTCAAGACATTTCCATTAAATTTAATGATGATACTCTTTTGAAGATATTCATCTCATTGCAACGATACAATAAAATAAAAATGTAAATTGCAATAGCACTTTGAATTTTTGGTGTTGAAAATTAATTCAGCTTTTAATATTTTTTCACTTTCAAAAGGAACAAATATAATTTAGCTTAACATATCGACTAAAGGGAGTCTCATAATTAAATTAAATTAATTTTTTTAGAGAAAAAAATACACCAGGGATCATGAGCCAATAAATCTCTCAAATAATCTGTCAAATGAAACTCAATTAAAAATAAATTATAAAGATTTATTGACTTGGGGAAAACTCATGACTTTCACAGAGCAATTACTGCAATGAATTTTTCTTCAAAAGGCTGTTTAGGAAAAAAAAGCAACAACACCTCACGCAAATCGTTGAAAAAGAACTGCGTGTTTTGCAATTTCTATAATTACCACGTTGAAAATTCGAATCTCACCCTACAAAATGCCCTTTTCCCCATCCACAAGCACTCCTCTTAAAACGCCAAGTGTAATTACAAAATGGTGAGCTTTGACCATTTACAGAAAGCATTTTTAACTGCCTCACGGGCAGAAAGTCGAGGCAAAAAGGTGTTAAAGAAATCAATCGATTACGCAGTGCTGAAACTCAATTTTTATACAATGTAATGTTGAGGAGACAAAATGTGACCCGAAAGCCTGAAGACAATAAAGATGTCATAATTTTACTCCCTTTCCATAAAACACTTTTCACTCGTAAATTTCAGTCAAATTTATGACTTTTAATTACAAAAAAATCATCAAGAATTAATTTGCAATTCAATGTTGATTTTAACTCTTTGGAGAATTCACCCGAGAGACATTTTCAATTTTTCCCTGCACGACCTCATTTATTTTTCGTCTTCATCGTAATTTATCCGTAAGGAGAAAATCAATTTAAACCAGTCAAAGCAATTTAAAAAATATTTTTCAACACTCAATTTTCAATTAACTTTCATTGATAATAAAAAAATGTTGCATCAATAGACCTCTCTCATTTTTTTTTTAAACCATCAACTCTAAAGTCCAATATTGGTAAAATTGCTCAAGTTGAAGAGAGATTTTTGGGTCAAATTCAAATAAAACCATTTTGGTGGCAAAATTTGTGCTTTGATTTTACATTTCAACCTCTCAAAGGCCCATTAAATTTCCATTAAAAATCAACCCATAAACTTCTAATCAATTAATTTTGATTTTATAGGACAAAAACACTGAGAAAAAATCAATCACATCATCTTTTCTTTTCTCATTTAATCTTTTCCCTCACGGATATAATATTCATCCATTGAAAAGCCAGAAGATATGTATTTTTCTGTATCATAAATCAGCGTGAGAGGAAAAAGAGAAAAAAAATGTACAGTTTTTCTTATTAAATCTGAAAAGCGCGCTCTCATGTTGTGCAACACGAAAATCAACTTATTGCGCGAATAATATTTATATTAAAAAATTGTTTATGACTTTTAAATGATAATTTCAATATAACACACATTAACTACAATTAGTGTGAAGTGCACATAATATTTAATGTTTATGTGCCTTTGATTGCATTAGATCCGGCCAATTAAGTGAGCCGTAATTATTCAATTTTAACCCACTAAACAAGATTATGTTGTGGAGCCTCAATAAAGAAAAATCCACTTAGGGAAAAACATTGGAATTTGACTAGGAAAAGTTCTCATCTTCTATCAGGAAACTTCTTAAGGAATTCTTCTGGGAATTACGATGGAATGTTCCACGGAAAGTAAAGCTTTTTTAAAAGAAATTATGGAAGTATGGATATTTCCTTGGGAATTCCCGCAGGAATTCCCAAATGAAAATGAGGAATTTGTCTCAAAGAATTCTCCACATGAAAAGAAGAATTTTCCTATGGAATTCCTTTACGCGTTCTTTAATAACATTTTTATAAGGATAAACATATCATGTTGGCTTTTACCAATCAATAATGTGTAAAAATGATCAACAAATTATTAAAAAACAAAATGAGAAAGAAACGTGAAAAAAACATATCAATTAAAGCACCAACAGTTACAATTGCAGATGAATGGCAAAAATATTTTAGCACAATTAATTGAGCGGAAAACAAGTTGATTTTTATCAATTAATTGAACAAGTTATCTGCAGAGAGACACAAATATTCCAATTATGCTGCACTTTTTGACCACAAAATGACCACAAAATGTGCATGAAGGAAAAATCCCTCAAGGAAATCAATAAAATGAAGAAACACCATCATTTTGTCATGTTTTTTACCACCTCTTCCTTTTTCAACATCCATCTTAAGACTCACATGCACGTCTCCATCGCGGCAAACGATTTCATTTGCCACGACGCTTTTTAAATTGAAATTGCAAAAAGGTGAGGTGCAATTTATGAAAATGAACATTTTCACATGTTTCAACCCATTCTCATTTCGCACTCGCATTTCACCCCTTTCTCTTTCCTTCTCATTTATTCCAGACATCTTATGCCGTATGTCAATTTTTTTTTTTCAGACGATATTTTTCATCCTGACAAAAGCTCTCCCCATGGCGAGTTTGAGGCGGACAAACAAGGCAATATTTTTAAGGGGTATATATAAAAAAAAACATCTCATTTTTACTTACCGCCTTCATTATGCTCTTGTCCCATGCAACGCACGACTCCAGGACGTACAACGTCATTGCCAATTGAGCTGTCGTCTTTGAGCGGCAAACGGCTTCACGCCACGAAACTAATCCTGTAGGTGAAATAAATAACATGACAAAGACCTCCACACACTCTCTCTCCATTTTGCCCATTTTATCCTACACATGCACTTTTTTTTCTCCAAGGACAATTTTATTTGTGAAGAAAATGTACTTGAAGATCCTTGGACAAAATGTTTTTGAAGTGTCCGCATTGCAATTTAATAGAAAATATTGTGTCAAAGTGTAGCTAATGAATTCCAATTTAGAAACTGAAGAAAAACAATATTTTTCTACCATTGCGAAAATTATAAGGATTTTGAATGTAATGGAAAACAAGACTTAGAATTTGCAAAAGAAATTCCTAAGAGGAGAAATTTGCGCAAATTCGCAAAGGACAAATTTGAGGAAATTTTAAATCATTTCAAAGACTTTTTATCACCTTAAAGAATCACTTAACTAAGTTCGTCGTAATCTTTATAGTATCAGTAGGTAAAAGTAATAAAATCATCGAGTTATTAAATTTAAATTTTTTCTATCAATAATATCTGAAATCTCTTACCTTTGGACAGATTTTCCGTTTCCTGATTGTCTTTTGGCGATGCCGAAGGAGTCGATGAATTCTGCATTTGACTGGGTGGGGGCTCCTGATTCTGAGCCAGAGCCGCCAGATGCGCATCCGCCGTACAACTGCCTAGTGGCGGTTTCAAATACCTCCTCTCGATGGCCGACTCAAGTCCCAAAATCCTCTGCTTGAGATGCTCAATCGACTGCTCGAGATCCTCCATGTCGTCAGTCTTTGTGGGCAACATCCATCCCTTGATCTGCATCGATGCACTGGCCACTTTGTCCTCCAGTCCCTCCACCTGATCCAGCAACGCCCTGATCACCCGCTCACACACCCGCGGATTGAATGACGGCACAGTGGCGGGATCAACGAACTCTCCATCAACCTCAATGTCCGTCGTGAGTTGACAATCAATCTCATAATTGGGCTTCTCCCTCAGACACTGCATGAGATTCTGACGGAGTTCATTCTCCCTCACGCCACGCACATGAAGCACTTGGAGGATGTCATTGATCTGAGCCTCATCGGTGATCCTCCACCAGCCATGACGAAGCTCCCGTGGCACAAAATTCTGCTCCAACTTGCGCGGAAATCCCACCTCCTTCACCTCCTCCAGCTGCTTATGCTCCTCCGCCGTCATCTGGAGCGGCGTCGGACTCTCACACTGAATGTACGCACTCACATTGGCCAATGAGAAATTTGTGATGTGCGAATGGAAGCCATTGAGATCATCACATTTGCCCAAAGCGTGCTTCCTATCGAGTATCTCACAATCGAGATCATCCGTGAGATCATCTGAGCGATTAATTGTTCGCTCAATGTCCCTATCACTGAGACCCGAGAACGTAACAACGGACTCACTGGAGAAATTCAACTCTGCCAGAATTGACGAATCCGTGTGGATGTTGAAGAAGTGAATATTATTGCTTATATCCCAGGGATTTCCCTGACTCTGGACAATCCCCTCGCACGAGACATTCATATAAGCCAAGTGCGCCTGCAACGACACTGAACACTCCGAATCCAACGGCACGGGTTTCCTCAAGATGGAGAACCACTTCTCCAGCAGCGGAACATCTCCATTCTTCATGCATCCATTTGTCTCTGGACATGGTTCCTCCTTGTGATCCTTTGCATCGCAATCACAAGCAATGAAAATCTTATCATTCTTAAACTCTCGACACGGCGGAGCAACCTCCACCTTGACTTTCTTCTCCACTTTCACCTCCTCCACCACATCCTCCTGTTTAATCTCCTCAACGGGGGATGCAGGAGCCGGCAAGGGAAGAACTTTCACCTCATCCTCACCCAATTTCTCAACGTTCTTCTGTAAAATGGCATTTGTGGGAATTGAATCCTCAATATCCATCATTTCGTCATCATTACTGGCAACAGGAACCAGTGGCTCTCTCTTGATGCAATCCCCCTTCTCCGACTTCACCTCAGGCTTCTCATCTTCATCCTCTTCCTCCTCCTCTGGACACTTTTCTTCCTCCTCCTCCTCCTCATCCCCCACCTCAGACACTCGATTGGCATTTCCCTCGAGAAACTCATGATACTTCATAATCTCCGGCTGACATGACTCCATTCCCTCAATGAAGATCCCACCAGCCTTCGACAAATCCCAATATCTCCTCCAGTATCTATCCTGACCGAAGCAAGTCGCCCTCAAGCGTCTCAAATTCGTCTTCAATGTCTCCCTGGTGACTTGTGATGACTTAATGACCTTCTCAAGTTTCTTCTGCACCTCATCCACATTCAATTTCTCATCTTCATCCTCCTCCAGTGGCAACTCTTCCTCCAAATCACTGATCTCATCCTCCAATCCGGTATCCGTCTCATTAAGCTCCCTTATCTTCCCCGAAAAATTCATAGCATTGCAATCCGGATCTGTATCATTGAATTCATGTTTCACCTTCTCTTCAGACTTCTTCTCCACCGGCTGCACTTCCTCCTGCCCAAATTTCACACCATCACTGCTATGCACTGAGTCCTCCTTCGTTTCCGCCTCATTTCGCTGAGGAGTTTGAGGCTTCTCCACCTCCTCAGGGGACGTTTGTTGCTCCTCCACCACCTCCTTAGCCGGTTCGACTGCCGCTTCCGCCTCCCTATTTAACATCGCCGTGATCATATTGAATCTCACCTTCCTGGCATGCAGAGACTTGTACTTCCGCAATTTGATGTCAATCAAATATCTATCACGTCGCATTGCCGACGCCGTCTCGAGGCTATTATCGATCTGCTTAAGTACTGCCTTATTCATCAGCAGATCATTGCACAGATGAGCGAGAATCTGAGCCTTTGTCACCGGACTCAGTGACACAAATGGACTCTCACGTAAACACTCTGACAACTTCCACGTACTATTCTCATGCAAATGCTCATAATACTGAATATTCTTCCCCGTTGAACTCGTAATGGCCATATCTGACAATGTCTGATGATGATCGGCAACTCTCTTCTCGCGATCCCTCTCAAAATTCACCCCAGTCAACTGTTTCACCTCACCTGTGGCCGCAGCATACAGATAAATCCTGAGAATCTCCGACACATTGGCATTTGTGATGTCCGCTTGACGCAATGACTGACCCAGTAGCGTTGTATGGCGTCCCGGATTTGGTATTCCAGGATCCTCAATGGCACACACCAGCAAGTGCGTGATCACAGACAGAAGCTCCTCCTCCGCCTCACCCCCATTATCCGACACAAGGGCAAAATGGAGTGATTGGAGTGTGGGCAGAGACTCCATATCAAAGCCCAGAGTCTCACCGAAATTATGCAAGAACTCATACACCATCAGTAGATCGGCAAATGCTTCACCAGAGAGCGATAAATTGGCAATTCTCTCAAATTTCGGCAACTCCTGGCCATTGGCAATCTCAGAGTCCTCCTGTGGCTTCCTCAATTCACCCAATATCTCAGAATCTCTCTTCTTAGCCGCCAACTTCTTCTCCCTCTGGATGAACTTGTCCAACACCATCTGCAAGGTCAAGCAGTGATCAATTGAGAGCGCATCAATTTACCAATTAAATTATGGGAATTAACTTGGGGGTCGCGTTTTTTTTTCTTTTCATCTTGTTGCCGATCTTCATGCAAAAATTGATCAATTTGCATTGATGAGCAAATTTACATGATAAATGTTTCTTATGAGAAATTGCCTATCAGAGTTGAAACAGTTTGATAGGTATATAAAGATAAATTGGATTTCAGTAAAAAAAATAAATAAGGCCAGATTGCTATATTTTAAGACATATTTGAATAAAATCATCCGTTAAATTCATTTAGAAAAATTAAGTTACAGAGTGTCCTCAGACGTGTCTGATGGATATTTTGCAATACGAGATACCTATTTTAGGAAAAGCCATAATTAGAACCTTTTGAGATATTCTTACATAGTAGTTAGAGGATCTACAGTAGCGAATAGAAATTTGCCTGAACTTCTGCAAGTTATATTTAAATCTCTTATCTACTTTTATGACACATTAAACTCTAATTTCTGATTGTGATCATTTGTAGGTATTGTAAATATTGATCAAAACTTTACGACACAATCAAATAATCAATCGAGCGTTGTACAATTTCCTGTCCTCATGAGCAAACAGTAAAATGTTTGTTCATCTGCCATCACAACAGAAAATAAACACTTGACAGAAATGAATTATCATAAAGCAATCCCCCCCATTAATATGAATTAATTCATCAAGCATTGAGATCAACCGCGTAACCTCTTCTTTGTTTCTACAAATCACTGGCAAATTCTCACTCTCACTCTCTCTCTTTCTCTCTGATCAGCAATTTGAGAAATGGGAGCATGAGGTGTGAAAATGGTTAAACACAGCGAATGATCAATTCTAATGAACAATCTCAACATTAATTACCTGATGTTTCTTCCTCTCCCTCTCCTCGTACTTGCGTCGAATCTCGAGCAACTTCACAAGTCCACTGTGATGTCTCCTCCGCTCCTTTTCCAGCTCCCTCTCGGACGCCTTCTGCCTCTTGAGCTCCTTCTCCTGCATCTTCCTCAGCATCTCCTCATTCTTCTGTCGATCACTTTCCTCACGTTTTCGCCTCGCCACCTCCGTGCTCTGTTGATTGCGTATTTGGCGCTCTTGACGCTGTGTCTCCCCTTTATCTTGTTTCTCATGTTCCTTCTGCTGACGTGACCCCATGCAAAAACATCCGTTGAAGGTGGACAGACAAAAGGAAGAATAAGAAGAAAAAATCAAGGGAGATTCAATTAGTAGAAAACATTGGGTGACTTTCAGTTGGGATTCTTCAAGATTCACAGCTTCTATGATCGGTTTAAAAACAAGATTTCTTCAAACAATCTGAAATTTTGACCGGTCGTCCGTCTGTCCGTCCAACAGGCCGTAGCACAATGGCTTATAACGAGGGAATGGTTGGAGATATCGATAAGTAGTTTTCGGTATAGGTCTCATTTGGTCTCATATCCGCCCGATGCCACAGGTTGGTTATGTTAGATCTTACTCCTCACACCCACATCGGCCATTTTGAAACATTCCAAAATATTGTTTTTTGGATAAATTTACTTCTATGATATGAATTGGGCTCAAAAATTATAATGTCGTAGCTGAAGTCAAAACCTTTCCAACAATATCTTTCTTTAGTCCCTAATTGTACTCGGACCCTAGTAATTAGGGTCCTCACTTTGAATTTTAAGATGATTATATCTCCTGTAGCGCTAAAGTTAAGGATATTCAAATTTTGAGCCGAATAATCACGCCATCAATAAAAATTTTAGCCCAAAAATTTGCAGCTCCAACTGAATTTGATCCCACTCTGAGTTCTCCACAAAAAAATCCTAGTTCCCATAAATCGACCACTCAAGAGTCTTATTATGCGCTTTCACAGAAACAAAACAAACTCTTACCTTATCTCTCTTGGCATTCTCCTCCTTAACGATCTTCTTGACATCCCTCAGTGCCTGCTGCTGTCTTGCAATCTCAATTCTCTGCTCCACACCCAATTGTGTATGACGCGTGTACATCTTGAGCTCCTCCAGACGCTTCATCACATCCACATCCGTCATCCTGATGAGATCCTCCTCGCGCACTGGCGTCGATGTGAGCGGAGCCTGAAGGAATGTCCCGAGAATGGCGCGCGTTGAGAAGCTAAAATTGTCCTTGGACATCATCGGATACTGTTTCTCAATCACAATCTCCACCTCCTCCATTGTCTTGAGCTTCAACTGACTCTTGGGCGGCATGTAGATCACATCACCAATGATCTGGCCACTCTTCGTCAAACCCCTAATCACTGTCTCACGCTTCCAGCCCTGATTCATGGGCACCAGCAACTCCTCCAGATTTATCGTCTCCTCCGTCTCTGACTCCGACTGACCCCCATAGTCCGTCACGACGCTCTCAGAGTCCGTGGACGCATCCAACTGTCCATCATGGACACTCCGGGCCTGAGGCACCGACGGCGGTCGAACACACTCACCGCCTACGGTCTGCGATAGCAAGTGCTGACTGGTGATGGAGGGCTTCAAGCCCACTGCTCGACTCTGAGCCAAGAGAGATGCAACAGTGTTCTTCTTGGGCTTCGAAACACCCCGTCCAAGATTTCTCGGACGATTCTCTTTCGATTGCACTGCAAAATAAATTGTTTAACAATAATTTCAACGGCAACTTAACTCTTTTTCGTAAATTTTTTCTCAAATTCCTTTGATAGGTCCGATTGATCAGAATAAAATAAATTTTTTGCTTAGAAAAAGAATTCTAAAAAAAATTACTTACTGGATCCCTCAAATTGCTGATTAGATCCAAAAGCTGCTGTGAATGAGGAGAGATTCTGGAGACTTGTTCCACTGTCTCCCTTGGACTGTGACTTTGACTCTGGTTTCATGCACAAATTGAGTGGACCATCAGGATCAGACTCAACGTGATGCTTATCCTCAAGATTAAGAGGTTCCGTTTGATACAATGGAAGTTCATCTTTCATTGCTGTAAATCCACGAAAATGCGATCAAAATTCAAGGTAAAAATTTCTCTCAATATTTTTATAATCTTTTACCTTTCTGTTGCATTGTCTGGCTCACAGTTGGTGGCAACTTAATCACCTCCACTTGATCATTTTGCTTGGTAAATTTGTTGTAATCATAGTCCTATTTTTGTCAATGACACAGGAGAGAGAGAGAGAAAGAGAGAAAAGCTTATATTAGCACAATTAATCCCCCAAATATGGAAGAAAGTAAAATTAATATATCATTGTTAGTTTCGCTCTTTCAAAAGCATTTCCCAAAAACTCGTGAGCATGGAAAAATTAATTGAATAAATTAACGTGACACGTGAATTAGTTTTCTGTTTGGACATCGATTCAATGGGGCGGGAGAGAATCAAGAAAACAAAATTGGACTTAGACTCACCATGCGTGGACGTTTAGCTGCATCGAAGGCAATCCCTGTGGAGCCTTCTTGATCATCAACACCACCTAATAAGGGATTTGGATCAAGTGAAATGGTCTTCTTACGACCTCGTTTTGTTGTACCTGGCACTTTGGGTCCCCCCTTCGAAGATGTATACTTTATTATCTCAGTGTCCGGGGGCAATCGAACGCCCAGCAAGGATGATGAATCGCTAAAAGTTTAAGGGAATAATTGAAGAAAATTCCCATAAAAAAAGAAAATATCAAATGAGATAAACAAAAATACCTTTCGTCAGAATGTGTAGATCTGGAGGAATGGTTGTTGGACAATTCAAGAATAATTATTAGTTCAGAAATATTCAGATAAGATTATGATTAAGTATAGAGAAAAAGTTGAGAGAAATATATTTTTACCCAGTCATTTCCTGCATGTAGCCCTTGAATAGGCGAGACTTTGAAGCAAGTGATGCGAGATCTGGATAAAATAAGAAATTCTCTTTTGTAATAAAAACCTTTTGTTTGTTCCAAGAAACTTTGTTATTGATTAAAAGTTTCTTCTATTAATAAATCGGCGTTAAACACTGGTTTTCACTGTTTAAGTTAAATGATAAGTTAAATGATAACGAAAGCAGCGAAACACTTTCACTGAAATCTATCGTTTAGCAGAAATCATCTTAAACATTACAAATTCTTAAGTTAAAAAAAAACTCACAATAAATGAGAACAAGAGCCCTAAATGTGACATTTTATTTATTTTTTTAACTTTTCAGTCTAATAAATTTGTCACCAAAGTGTGAATGAACCAGTAAAATGATTAAGTTTGATGGCCAAATGTATTTTATTGTATTTAAAAGCTGATAAAGAATAATAAAAGCATTCTTATTACAATTAAGCACGAATTAAACTAAATTTAGGCGAATTTTACGCAAAATTGCCAAAATTTAGGCAAAATTTATGCAATTTTACATTTTGAATATTTATTATTCTAACTTAGAATAAAATTATTCTAACTTAACGAGAATTACCTAATTATTCTGATAATTCTAATAATCTAGATTCTAGAAGCAAATTTGAATTATGAGCATAATTTCTCTTAATTTTGCATAACTTTGGGTCATTCTAGAGCCAAATTGCATAGTTTTAGGAAAAAAAATTGCTAGCCAATTGCTTATTTTCTTGCAATAAATGCTCCTGATTTGCCGAGATTAGGGCACAGTTATATTTTAGTATTTTTTTTACTGAAATTCAAGGTTAATTAATTTTTAAAACAAAAAGTAATTTAGACTCACCAAAATTGCCGGGATGATATCCGAGCTGTGATGAATTCGTGATGATCGGTTGAGATTCGCTGCTCTTCCGGACAGCCTCTTCGTAGGACGTCGACGGAGCCGTGGTGCTGACCGAATCATTGCGGTCAGAAGTCGTGGGAACGCTCATGCCGTAGCTCTTGGCCAGGAGGGCTGAGATATCGCCCAGCTGTTTGAACAAACAAACAAAGAACCAATTAGATCACCTTAAATTCAAGTAAACCATCGAAAAGCTATTGAAACTCACCCTATAAGCCTCAGCCATGGCGATCTTTTGTTGCTCACTGAGATCCCCGCCGCCGAGTCCCATGGCGGCGGGATTGAGCATCGCAGCGAGATCTGTGCGCCCGAAGGGCATCTGGGCGGCGAGATTGGGCGTCGTGTGGAGGCGCGTGAAGTATTCCTGAGCCGCGAGTTGGGCCATTGACCACCAATCTGTGAGAGCGAGATGCAAGTTACGCGTGAGTGGCGGGTGCGACGAGGAGGGAAGACAAAGATTTCTCACCGAAAATTGATTGAGCATCTCCGAGACGATTGAGTGAGTCCAAGTCATTCTTTCGCTCCTTCTCCTTTGATTTTGAGTGATTAGAACTCATTTTGCCCGTGAAATACCACCTTCACCACCAGAATGGGCACTCAGGGGTGGCGTGTGGGTGGCTTTGGGGCCCCCAAGGGGCGCAAGAGTCACGTAAAATGGGCAAAAATTGCCGTGTGAAAAAATCAATCTATACCTATATATAGGGCGCAGTGACAATCGCGAGACGCCCTCTCAAACAATCCCACTTTTCACCACGAAATTCGCACAAAGAGCCACAATGGGTGCCAAAATGGGGTGCATGGGGTTGCGGCAGAGCGCCTCGGGTACACACCGGTGGAGTTTTTCACCAATTTTCCACTGATTCACGCGAAAATACCTCCCAGTGACACACTCAATGTGTGCAAAAACAAAACAGACGAAATGTCACTGCAGGGTTGCGCAACTCCGGCCGCGAAGAGTCGCTCGCATCGGGCAATGTTGTGGGTGGGAGAGCGCCCGCTGGTAGGCAAACTACACATTTTTAAACTTTCAACTGCCATTTAAAGATATTTTTTAATTAAAATTAGCAATTTTTTCAAATTTCAATGAATTTTATTGCAAATTTAAGTCTTTTCTGTGTAAAGAAACAAATATTTCTGGCAAAATTCACGATAAAACTTTTAGAACGTGCTCAAAAGTAGGCTTTTCGCACGTCTTGAAGACTTCCAAGCCCTCTTCTTCCAATGCTTTCCTCGTGCTAGGCCCAATGGCTAGGAATTTAAACCTTCCAAGGTCATAGCCCTTCTCCCGGAGTAGAGGAAGAGTGAAATTTACACAGGAAGGACTGTAAAATAGCAAATATTCGGAATTTTCAGGGAATTTCTTGTCTATCTCCTCTCTCAGAGCAGGATTGATGACTGTCTCATAGATTTCTACAGCTTCCACGGAGAATCCATCCTGTTGGAGCTTCCTCTCCAGAATGCCAAGCTTCAAATTACCGGATGGGAATAAGAAATTCCCTTTCTCAATGCCTTTTTCAAGCATTTCATGCAAAATTAAATCAGACAAAAGTTCAGCATTCCCAGACTCCTCTCCTCTGCACTGAAGATTGAGCTTTGAAGACACCAGCTGTGAGGTGGTGGGTCCCACGCAGTAATTATGCGCCTCCTGCCAGGAAGAATGGAGATTTCCCCCAAGGAGAGCCTCCACGGACGCTTCAACGCTTCTGGGACTCGTGAAGATGATTCCAGTAAATTTAGAATTGTTTTCCCGAAGGATTTTTCCCCAAGTGGTCAGGTTTTTAAATGAGAAGGCCAAGGGAGAAATAAAAGTGGCCGAAATGTTGTTTTCAGCGAATTTTCTAAGCATTTCCTGCTGAGAATTCTCCTCAGAGACCGACTTGAAAATCACCAAGTTTTTCATCTCCGTGGAGGCTACAAAATGCAATGATTTTCACTCAAAACCAAAGAAAATGATAATAGAACACTTACTCTATTGAATGACATGGAAAAACCTTAGTGTCTTCACGAGAAAACTAGTGGAAAACCACAATTAAAACTTGACCCCCAAAAACCAAAATATTTCCAAGAATTTTTTAGAGGTTATGTTGAATTTTGACATCTTGGATAATCGCGGATAATCCGCGAACATCAGGCTGTCTCGCTCTCGCAAGAGAGCAAAAATTGAGCAAATTTGTGTGACATTCACGCAGGAGGCGAATGTGAAAATTCCAAAGAGAAAAAATGATAAAAAATCAATTCCTTTTATTAAATTAGGGCGCATCGAGAGTTTCCCCGTGAAAGTGCAGTGCTTGAGTGCGTGACAAGTGGCGTTGGTGGCCAAATCCCAGATGAGTGTGTGAGAGAAATTGTGGCTGGAAGAAAGTGAACAACAAATAAAATGGCTTCGGGAGACAATGTGAATTCAATTGAAGAAATTGAAATTCCCACTCTCCAGTCCACAAGTCGTGATTTAGGAGATGACGGTGAGTTGACCATCAATTCTGATAAATTAGGCATCTCCAGTGTCCCACGGGTGCCCCCGGGGAAAAGGGTTTGGAAGTGAGTAGAAAATGAGAGACTCCCGTCAATCGATATCCGCGAGCAACTTCCATGGCGAAGGGCACACCTCAAAGTCCAATTTTTCGCACCTCCAACGTCCCCCTGGGCGCAATTCCCGGCCCATCCGGGACACGCGAGCGCCCCGCGGAGGGCGCAGTTTCTTGACTCACCTTCCAGCGGTGGCCAGAGTGAGTCAAGAACGGCACTTTTGGAGTGTCAATAGAAAGGCATGAGTCATCCCCGTGAGATGTTTTGATCGAGCCAAGGATGGGGATTTCACGTGTAGTCAGAATGTTCTTGCAGCAGGTGTGATTCGTAAGATAACCAATTGGAACTGCGGGGGTGTTTTCGGTCGGCATCGTCGGCATTGATTAGAATGATTTGAATGGATTAGTAGATTTATCAGTTGAATCAGTTGAATAGAGGAAAATTCACAAAGAGATTCTGTGTTAGATAAGATTTAATTTAGAAGCTTAAAACAATTGCAAAGCTGTTGAAATAAAACTAATAAAATTAATTTTGATCCGTTAGAAGGGTGTAAAGTGAATTCGTGAATTCTTATCATTTGAGATCGTATCAGGGTATTAATTTGGGTCAGGCTAAACCAAAGGCTATTAATCTTGCTTCTGAAATCTGACACGAAGTTTATCTTTGAAATTTTAATTTGCATAAATTATACCGGGAAATGTTAGAAGATTTATCTACTGGAGATCTCAAAAACTTTACCAATAATTTTTGGACATTGGAAGATTACTTCGCTGGAAGTAATCTCCTGATGATAGTGGAAATCTCACGGAATTATAACTGGAAATTTGGAAAATTCAACTAGAAATCTAAGGGAATTTCAACTGAAATTTTGAAAAGATTTCTACTGAAAAGCTCAGGGAATTTAAACTTGAAACCTAATGAATTTTGTATGTTAAATTTCAAGAGGTTTCTCTACTGGAATTCTCAAACTTTTTTCCTCATAATTTAATGTTAAAATATAATATTTGCTAAGATTTCAAGATCAAAAATTATGAGTAATCAAATCAATTTCCATATCTATAAGTTTTTATTAACGAATTGTTGAATAAACATCAATAGAATTATAACAAAAAAACTTAAATCTTACTTCCTGGCATTGGGAAATCTCTGAATTTCTCAGACTTAAACATTTTTTCTCTCCATTTCACAATCCCTTGAGCGTGCTCTCTCTCTAAATTACTGAATGTTGATCTGTTGCAGGTCTGGCTGGAAAGGAGGGCTCCGATGTGGGAAGTGACACGATGGTGCGCTCCGCTCGGTCCAGATACAAGACTGAGAAGGAGCGCAAGATTGGACATCGGCGAGTGGGCGAAGGTGGTGAAATCACCTACAAGAAGATCCAAACATCACAGATTATGGGATCGATCCAATTGGGAATTCAGCACACGGTAAATACATCAGCACTTTGGCCTCATTTCGTCATAACTCATGAGAGTTTGCAACAAAGAAAATCTCTCAACACGCGTTCCATTTGTTTGACAGAGTTCTTCATTTTACACAGAGGGTGGGAAATGAGTTTATTTGTTGTTTTTTGGAAAAATTGGATAAGCTTCTTCAATTAATTTAAAAATTAGGTAATACTGGGGATAATCACTGAGCAATTATTGAAGATATCTTATCATCGCGATACACGCATGTCGCTTATCGTGACGTGATATCGCCAAATTGAAGCTGTCGGGCAAATTCTTTTTTATTCATGTTTTACTTTTGGGAGGAATTTCACGAGGATTAGCTTTACATATCGAATGGAATGTGGAAAATTAGTCGTTGCCATGAAAGTTAATCATTGCTCCTCATGGAAAAGTTATTTACTGGTAGATGGGAAATTTTTTTATTGGTAAAATTATTACTGAATCAATATAAGAAAAGTAGCTCATTCAATGAAGAGAATTTCCAGTTTTATTGCAGAGTCTGAAATTCAAAAAAGTGGCAATTTAATTTGTCAAAAGAAGGTTCAATTACCTTTTTTAGACGGAATAAATTTCTCGCAAATGAATTGAGGAAAATTACTAACGACACGCAATCTTATCCTTACTATTTCATTGAGAATGCTCCTCAATTTGGGGTGAGGCTTCACGTGATTTTTTTTGAGTGGAATTCAAGAGGATTGTTTGACACCGAGTTAAAGACAGGTTGTAGTGAACTGTTTCACAAAGACTCTAATTGTGCAAATTCATCGCTTCGGAAGACACGTTTATTTATTTATTTATTGTTACCGCAATATTTTACTGTCCAAACTAACTTGTAGTTAGTTGACCACCAAATTATTCTTTTGCTGTAGAAAGATGGCAAGGAATTTAAAAATTCTGCAATCGCTTTACTCTTGGAAAGCTCTAAGATAAACATTAGGAAACGGTTTCCTTGGAAGGCAAGGTCAGTTGAAGAATTTTATCAGTGGCTCTTATGAAGAATGTATCGAGAAGTATTCTCTCAATTTTTCAGATTAGCACTCTTATCTCTATAGCAAACAAAGTGATTAAAATGTAAAGTCTTCTAACTCTTGAATTGAAAATTGTGAAAGTTTTATTATACTGTTCATTGCAGAATGAAAAAATATTCTGATGTAAATTTAATTTTTCGCTGCATAATTTATGTAAAAGTCACAACAGAATTTTTATCCGTGTTCTTTTTCAATATAATTCAATTTGCAGCAAAAGGTGAAGCAACAAGTATTTTACTTAAACGAGTTTCGCGAAACTTTTTGTATATTGTTTATCAACTTTCAACCACTGCCTTGTCATTTTTTTAAAGGAAGTTGTTTTCTTGCGAAAATTACCAAGAAAGCAAATTAAAATAAAAATTCAAGAATTCTTTTGGAATTTCAAGTTGAAATTTTAAGGAATTTTCATTGGAAATACCATGGAATTTCTACAGGAAATATCACGGAATTTCTACTGGAAATCTCATAGAATTTCCTCTGAAAATATCATGGAATCTCTATCAGAAAAGTAATGGAAATTCCATGGAATTTCTACTGGAAATGTCATAGAATTTCTACTGGAAATATCATGGAATTTCTACTGGAAATATAGGGGAATCTCTATCAGAAAAGTAATGGAAATTCATTGGAATTTCTACTAGAAATCTCATATGATTTCTACTGGACAGTGTTTCTACAAAAAATATGGTTTCACGCTTTTCTCACGTTTCTCAAGAATTTTGATAGGGATCTCGCGATATGATTCACCTTTTTGACTTCCACTTTTACAATGATTTATTATTTTAATCGATAGATTAAAGTAATTTGTAGCTGATGTGTCAGGGAGTCCTTCATAATTGCTATTCTATCAACTTGAGAGCATTATATTATAGTAAAATGTGTTCTTCTTTCCTTTTCCATTATCTCCCACGTTGAATTTTAATCTAATGATGAACGTGCTGGGAAATTAACTTGGCACGCAATATTTTAGCATTAATAAAAATATTTATGAAACACATTGGCGATACCAAAGGTCAATGTTAACTCGTTAGAGAGTTAACAGAAATTGATTAGGAAATAATAAAAAAAATTGTTTTCTAACACTTCCATTGACTGGGGAATATTTTTGTGCGATGAACAATCCCACACAGTGATGATTGAAGAGTGATTATTCTGCTCGGACAAGATATAATTGGAATTTAAAAATAGTGAAGTTATTTACTGATCAATAATGTTTACGTGCTGAGAATTTATCTTTTATTTTATGATCTATTTTTAGGGTGATAAGCAAATATGAAATATTTCTAGCTTTTCCCTTTGTCTTCTATAGGTGGGCAGTTTGGCGTCAAAGCCAAAGAGAGATCTCCTGATGATGGACTTTTGGGAGATTGAAACGATATCCTTCCCACCGGAGGGTTCCAGTATTACACCAGCACATCACTATAGCGAGTTTAGATTTAAGATTTATGCTCCGATTGCATTCCGTTACTTTAGAGATTTGTTTGGTATCCAACCGGATGATTTTATGGTGAGTGTTTTGGATAGAAATTCTAACTTTGAGATTTCCATGGGACTTCTTGAAACTTTTCCATCGAAAATTTCATTGAATATTCTCTGTAATATTTTGCCATCAGATGTCGATGTGTTCGTCACCATTGCGTGAATTATCCAATCCAGGAGCATCTGGATCAATATTTTACTTAACCGACGATGATGAGTTCATCATAAAGACGGTACAACACAAGGAGGGTGAATTTCTGCAGAAACTCCTTCCTGGCTACTACATGAATCTGAATCAGAATCCTCGGACGCTGTTGCCGAAGTTCTTTGGCCTCTACTGCTTTCAGTGCAATAGCAAGAATGTACGATTAATTGTGATGAATAATCTGTTGCCGTCATATGTGAGGATGCATTTAAAGTATGACCTCAAGGGGTCGACATACAAGAGGCGGGCCAATAAGCAGGAGAAGGAGAAGAAATCACCTACTTACAAGGATCTGGATTTTATGGAACACCATCCGAATGGGATCTTCCTCGAGGCGGACACTTATAATGCGCTGATTAAGACAATTCAGAGGGATTGTCGGGTGTTGGAGTCATTCAAGATTATGGATTATTCCCTCCTGGTGGGCATTCATAATCTCGATTTGAGTCTGAAGGACAAGCAGGAGGAGCTGAATGCTCAGATGAGAGAGAATGAGGATCTGCAGACGGACACATCGCTAGATGGCGCGGGTGATGAGAGAGATCGACGGGAGAGACGATCAGGAGGCGCCACGGCACTCAACAGGAGTCGATCTGTCAATCGCCAGAGACTTGTTGCTCACTCCACGGCGATGGAGAGTATCCAAGCGGCCAGTGAACCGATTGACGATGAAGATGATGTTCCGTGAGTAGAAAAATTTTATTTTCACTTTGTCCGGAAACTTGTCTTGTCTTGGACACGTGTTTCCCGTTGGGAAATTTATATGAGGGGGATGGATTGCTAGGAATGTCCTGCTGTTATATTCATTTTACATATTAGTTTGTTTAGGGTAAATTGGTCATGGAAAATTCATCAACACGTTGAAGCTTTCAATTCCATGTAACAAAGTTTAAATTAGTTAGAAACTGTGTAATACGATGTCACACGGAAAGAAATAGTTGGAGAAAATCGTAAAATGATGTTGAAATTTATTGATTTTTAAAATTAAACCTCTGTCACACGTAAATATTTCCACAATCATAATTTTTTACCGGAAAAATATCAAATTTTAAAAAATCATAGAATTTCTAGCAAAAATTCTTGTCATTTTCTAGCAAAATACTACACCTACGATTCGACATTCTACGAGAAGTAGTAACTTTCATGTATTTACGTGTGATAACGGCTTAACTTTTTCCCTGAATAGCTGTTTAGGCTATTTTTTAGTAGAGAAATATTTAATTAATATTCAGTCTTTAGATATAAATTTCCAGATAATTTCTAAAATCAATGCATCTCATAGAATGCCTTACAAACCATTTATTTCTGTGTACAATTTCACTAAATTTATTCTGGGTGAAATGAGAGAGAGACGATGAAGACGGAATGTCCAAGTAATTTTGTGAATATAAATCCCATTGCTCAGTCCCTTTGGGTTGTTGTCACTCAAAATCACTGGATGCCAATGAATTGTTAATTGATTGAAATGTCTCTCCTCAACACAGACCCGGAGGAATTCCGGCAAGGAGTGAAAAGGGTGAAAGACTCTTGCTGTTTATTGGCATCATTGACATACTTCAGTCGTACAGACTCAAGAAGAAGCTGGAACATACATTTAAAAGTATTATTCACGATGGGGTAAGAGATATACATATAAAGTTGATTGTCAGACATTTTATGACATCGTAATGGTGAAAAATTTTCCTTTATCTTGTGTACTTTGTATTTTAGGACACAGTATCTGTCTGTCGGCCATCGTTCTATGCTCAAAGATTTCAAGATTTCATGGCAAAAACTGTCTTCAAGAAAATTCCGTCACGTATGTATCAAATTTTATATTCTCAATATGATTGCATTATTCATTTTGCGGTCAAATCATTCGCTTTCCAAATGGTTTTTTATTATTATTATATATTCATGTATTGGATCCTCCCTAGTAAAACTGAAGACTCTCTTGGAAGCAAAAGTATTATTTATTGGAAAAATTTAGTCAAACTATTTTCTATTTATCTTCTTTTTGGTTACTTCGTGAAATTCTTGAGAGAAAATATTATTATTACATTAAACTCTGTAGATTCTATCGCTTCCTTTCTGTCTCTTTTCTTTTCTCTCTGAATTAAAATTCAACGAAAAAAAAATTTTTCCTTTTGAGAAAATAAGATGAGAGATTGACTGTGTAAATTTTTACTTTCTGCCGCTAAGTGGACCTTCCTGAGATTAAAGGAAATCATAGAAAATTTCGTACTTTGGTCACCAGTTATATAGGTAATCTTGTGTAAAATATTTATACTTCCTTTTTCTCTTTTTTCACCCCCCTTTTTCCACCCACCCTTATTGGTTTACTTTTTTTTTCTTACCCCAAATTGACGAGACAAAATTATTCCACGTAGAAAAAAATAATTTAGAAATTTGGTTTTTCTGTAGATCCTCATTTTTGTTTAACTCTGACCATCACATATCATGTTGTTTTTTTCCTCACAAATTATTTATTTTCATTGAGGAGATGGTGGATAACCAAAGAAAAATATGAACATTATGAATTCGGATGGGTATTTTTTCTTCGATGAAAGGAGGAATGTTGGAAAAATCCACAAATATTCCTTCATGTGTGAAAATGTTTGCTTTACTTTTCTTCATGAGGTTTCTTGTGAAAGACTTACAGGGTGTCTCAAAGGAAAATCTATTTTTGGACGAAATTTTTGAATTTCTATTGCTTTGAAGGGGAAAATGGGGATAAAAACATGTTTTTTTAGTTTTTATTAAATCTCTGGGCTTTTGAAGTTTCGCGGAAATATTCAAATTCTTTTTAGGAGACTTTGAAATCAAACTGTTTAAGAGATTTGAGTAACTTCGATAGGAGCTTTTTATTTAAAAACTTTTCAAAAAATTCTCATCTTTTTATTGCCCTAATGAGTTTTTCGAGTTTAAAAATTTAGGCAATTTTATTTCTGAACTTTTAACTTTTTGAGCTTATCACTTTGAGAAAAAAACTTCCCAATCTTTATCTTTGTTTAACAATTCAAGCTGCTAAAGAAATTTGAGTGACTTGAATGTTTTTCCGAGCTTTTAGACCTCTTTAAAAGTCATTGAGTCTTAGTTAGTTTTTATTAAAACTTCGCAAAATATTTGTTAGTCTTTGGTAGACTTTAAAAATCTAATTCAAAATTATTTCTGAATCTTAAACGTTTTAGGAGCTATTATTTTTTTAAAAGCTTAACTTTGCTTGAGTTTCTGACAAGTTGTCCGGGACAATTTCTTTGAGACACTCTGTATTGTTAGAAAAAATTGATTTAATATTCCATTTAACAGGCTTTTTATCTCATTCTCTTTGCTCATTCCTTGTCAATACAATTATATGTTTATTTTTCAGCTCTTAAACATTCGCCGTCAAAGCGAAAAAGTATTTCGAAGATGATGGCAAAGGCATCAACAAATGATATTGAATTTCAAGGTACATTTTCTAAATTGAAATATTACCAATATGAGAATTGCATGAAACCGTCAATATGTTTGCGCTTGTAGATGATGTAAAAACGAAATACTAACAAGAATGTATATTTTTTTCTTGAAATTTTTTTATAGCATTCCCAGGGGACACCAACCATCCCCCATTTACCAATAGTACTAGCAATTCAGCAACCAATCCGGGTAAATTTGATGCATATTTGATGCAAATTTTCAAAACCTACATGGTAGAAGCTCACTAAAGCATATTTAATACATTTTTACACACAAAAAAGTAAAACACTCACACATTTTAAAACACAAAAAGTAGTATTTTTGAAAGTTATAAAAAAAGACTTTCAAACTCATGGATAAAATTTATTTCACATGCTGCCAAAAAAAAAACAATTGGATGGACAAATCGCATGGGAATTTTTTCTTACTAACAATATTAACCGAATTTAATAAAAAAAAAACAAAAAACTCCAGTAAATTCAATAATGAAGAATACTCCGCATAAGAATAAGACTTTGACTCCGTCTGTTGCGAGTAATAATCAAAATGTTGTGGCGAATGTGCAGCAGCCGCTACAGAAGCAAAGCAAGTCAAAGATTCAAAAGTCCAAAGTCCCACCGCCCGTTCCGCCACGAAAGTCGCCAAATAACCGTAAACTCGTGGAGTCCAATCGCAGTAATCCTGCCAATGATGATTTCTTGGATCACTCATCAACAGGTAGTCTCACCAATTCGCAATCATCACCATTTCTGTTGTCTTTTTTCCCCCAATTTGGCGTCAAAAAATGGCCCAGTAAATGAATGCTGGATAGCGTGTCTAACAAGCTTACTAACATACAAAGGGCGAAAAGTGGCGGAAAAGCCCTGAAATAACTCATTTTTTTTACAATTTGGGAAAATAACTGGAAGCATAAAGATGTAGATTGAAAATTTTTGGTCAATTTCTGCTTTCCCTAAAGCTATTATTCACAAAATAACAGTAAAGTGATTGATTTCAACGAAATATAGGAATTGAAATAGCATTAATGAATTATTGATTTGACAAACAGAAGAAATCCGTAAAATTTTCCAAATAATAATTAAATTATAATTATTAAACAAGGAAACGTGTTATTGAGTAATTTTTAGGATTTAAATTCCGAGAATTGATTCATTTTACAACATATTTCACTAGATGGCGCGCTTACGCTAAGGAGTCTTGGATAAAGTTCTTTGAAGTTAGTTAAACAAGTTTTTTAATCATAAATGGGAAAATTTATTATGTTTTTTTTTCTTTTGAACTTGATAAACAAAAGCGATAAAAATTACTAATTCTAGGGAAAGCAGATAATCGAAATTTCTAATGAAGTTATTATAATAGAATTTTCCATATTCCCAGTTATTTTCCTCTTGGTTAAATTTCTGTTTTGCTAAACTTTTCATGTCCTTCCATTCAACTTACTGGAGTCCAATAAATTCTTGCAGGAACGGCGCCGTCTGGTTGCTCAACTCCGCCGCCGCCGTTCGACGACATCTCCGAGTACAGTTCTAGTCTGGCCAAACATCATTCTTCGCCGGGAGCAGCTGCGGGCAGCAACAAGACGATGGCCTCCACGTCGTACGAGGAGGATGTTGTGAGGTAAATTCCACAGAAAAACAAAGCAAATTTCTTTCTCTCTACACATAAATGTGAGTCCCAAACACAGTGTTCTTTGTTTGTTTCTCGAGAGACTCTACGAAGGTACAAGTTGAACGTTTTATGGACAATTTACAGAGGAGTTCTCAGTGAGTTTTTTGTTTTGTTGAAATGTTCTTGATAGTTGCTAAATTTAGGCTGATTAGCTTTTCTTAGATTTTGCAGAGAAACTTTATCGAGTTTGATTAAAAAATTTAGAAAAAATAATAATTAAAAGGCTTCACATTCCTAATTATCAAAATTATCATAATCTTAATATACTTATGCATTAAATTGAGGGAATTGCCCATTTGAAAATGGCCAATCCACGACTTTTTGCTTTTAGAAGTTTGAAAGTATTGGGGATAAAATTGATTTTTTTTATTAAAAAATTATAATAAAATAACATGCAATAAAATATTTAGCATATTTAGCATTGGGTAATAGAGTTATAACCAAGTAGGTAGTAGAAATTTTTGATGAGGAACGTATAAAAAGAATATGGAAGCGTAGAGGAATATTTTCCAGAGAGAAGGTAGTGGTAATTCTAGATCACAAATGTGGAATTCTTACAAATTATGCCAACTCGAATACAGTTAAAAGTAGATTGTGGGCAAATTTAAAACGATAGACACTTATATTTCTCTTAACAAGATCTGATAAGGAGATATATTAGGCAGTTTATTAAGTGGATATTTAAATTTTTCTAAAAATTTACGAAAATTTCATGAATCTAGTGCTGATTCACATGTGACATAAATTCATTTGCAAGAATTCAAAAACACAAAATGGAGTTGTTTGTTTGCTTGAGACAGAGTGAGACGGAATGAGAACTCGCTTCGTCTCGCTCCGTCTCAACCAATCAAACAACTCCATTTCGTGTTTTTGAATTCTTGCAAATGAATTTATGTCACATGTGAATCAGCACTAAAAGAATTTTATTAGGATTTGCAGTGGACTGTTTTTCTTATGTTTCCCAGGAACATTCGTCTAAAAATTTCAATAGAATTCTTTTAGATTCATGAAATTTTCATAAATGTTTAGAAAACTTTGAATATCCACTTGAAATTATTAAAATAAAAATATAATTTTAATTGAAAACTTCGTAGTGTCTAAAATAGCCTCATCTTACCCTATTCCTGATATTATTATGTAGATAAAATTCTCAGAACTCAAACTGTAGGGGAAGGCCTTGAGAGATGGCACACAAAAATGATGTCCAAGTTATGTTATTTTTTGTGATTACCACACAAACCGAATCGATTCTCCAACTATGGCAAAAAAATCTCTTACTAACTAAGTTCATAATCTTGCCTCACAA
>CAKKOB020000773.1:4741-36014 GCA_918844115.2 Phlebotomus perniciosus | reverse complement strand
CTGCTTTCTTCGAAAACTTTAGAAGACAGACTAGAAATTAAAATTGATAGGATGAAAGCTCTTCAAAGCTTTTAAATTGTAACTTTGAGGATCTTTTCAACAAAATGAAGGAATGCTGGAAGTAGTGTACGTCTTTCTGACCATAATATCTCCCCCTTGCTAAACTCTAAAAGAATCAGCTTCATTTAGAAATCTACTAAAAAAATCACAAGTCCAAAACAACTTGTATGCAAAGCTACCACACTATCCCCTAAAATCCTAAATCTTAGACATACTGCAAGAGCTTACATCTTTTTCAAACAAAATTCTCGATTTATGTTTTAAATATTCACCAAATTGAATTTTCTATGTATTAATATTAATATCAAGAGTTTGTTTAACTTGAAAGGTCTCTTTGTCGTAAAATTTTTACACACTTCCACAACAACATTACCTTAAAATAACAAAACTTTTCACATTTTCCTTTATCACAATAACGCACACCGTGGGCTACACAATTCCCCCCGTGTCGCTTTGAACACATTGGGATTTCCGATGCACTTTAGTGATAAGAGAAATGGAGAATTGAACAATGAGAGCATGAAATGATACCCGAAGCATATTTTATTCGCTTTATTTCCAACCACCTGTATGTATATTTATCAAAATCCACAGGTTTGCGTGCTGCTCAGCTATTTTGGCGTGAGCATTGTACTGTTTATTGTGTCCAGATTCTCCCCCTACGAGTGGCGATTATTTAGTTCCACAGGTAAGAGATAAAAATGCTATACCAACCATGTGCCACCCCCAATTTCGCTCCTTCCGCATTTTATTTCGTCCCCCCTTTTTGTTCTCAACATCTCCAGCAACTGTGATTCCACCTTGTGTGGAGCAAAAAACAAAGTGGAGAGACTTTTTTTAATGGTGTCTCGCGAAAAATGGTGAAATAAATTCTAAATGATGTGAACTCCCATCCATCCTTGTGAAAAATTTCAATTTCATTCCTTTGTTCCCGCGCTTGTGCCTATTTTCTTCGTCCTTTTTTACCGTTGGTTGCTCCTATATAACAACACTTGTATTTCACGTGCCTTTTCTTTCTCTCCTTTTTTGCTCTTTTGTGACTTTCAACAGGAGAGGAGTCCCATCACCTTGAACAAATTTCCGGGGGCCAAACGTCGCACACGGTCGTAAATGAATTTAGTATTCTCAATTCATTTTGGTTCGCCTTGGGAGCTTTCATGCAGCAGGGATGTGACATATCTCCGCGCTCCATATCTGGCCGAATTGTTGGATCTGTGTGGTGGTTTTTTGCCCTCATTTTAATATCATCCTACACTGCTAATTTGGCGGCATTCTTGACGCTCGAAAGAATGTCTTCCCCCATTGATTCACCTGAAGATTTAGCGTCACAAACTGATATACAGTACGGTACGCTCTACCACGGTGCCACATGGGACTTCTTCAGGGTATGTCCTTTATGTATTTTACCTTTTTTTTGTATTACTTAACAACCATATTCTTTTCCAAATTCTGAGAAATGGTGACGAGAGAGAGAGAGGAATCTTTTTGTCTGCGAAATGCGTCATACACTTGAACAAAAAGATAATTGCTGCAATTACGGACAAAATGCTACCACTTAAAGCAGAAAATAACCAAACAAACCACTAATGAACTTATCACTCTCTCATCTCATACGAGCAAATCCCCATAATAACGTTCCTGATGCAAAAAGCAAACCCATTGTCTTTGAAGATTTTCGCATATAAAGCTCTCGTCTCCATTATCCCAATCTTTTGTGGAATTTAAATCATTTATATGTACCGAATCCCCATACATTACAAAACGCGCTCCTCTTCATCATTCCAGAGATCCCAAATAACTCTCTATACAAAAATGTGGGAGTACATGAACTCCCGGAAGCAGGTCTTCGTGCGCTCATATGACGAGGGTGTACGACGTGTGAGAACATCCAAGGGAAAATACGCCCTTCTAATTGAATCACCCAAGAATGATTATATTAATGAACGAGAACCGTGCGACACAATGAAGGTCGGCCGTAATCTCGATGCCAAAGGCTTTGGCATTGCTACACCACTTGGATCCCCCTTGAGGTGAGGCACAGATTAAGATATACATCTCATACCCTTATCTGACTTAGATCAAGAACTTATAGCTTCGATATTTCAATTGAGGTCTCACAATTTTAATGGGATTTACCCCTGCGGAGACATCATTCACAGCAGAAAATTTCATTGTGAAGAGAGAGAATGTGAGAATTTGGGATGTGTTGCAATCAGGATATCTTGGAAATTTGAAAAGTTAAAACTATGCGTTCAAATCTTTGAGAAATTTAAAGTGCGATTAAGGATTCCAGGAAGAATAGATGATGTATAATTGGAAAATAATCTGGAAAGTTGTTATTGAAGTTAGGTTGTCTAAATTTTAGAGTTTCACAGTTTGAGTTCTGAGAAATTCTTTTGTAAGATTTAAACTTTAGAAAATAGGGGAAAGCCTTGAGAGATGGCACACAAATATGATGTCCAAGTTTTGTTATTTTTTCTGATTACCACACAAACCGAATCGATTCTCCAACTATGGTAAAAAAATCTCTTAATAACTAGGTACATAAAATTGCCTCACAAAATTCTAGGAAATCCTTAAATTTTCCTCAAGAGAAAAATGAAAAATAAGTAGCAAATTGTTCCATGTCGCCGTCGAGTTCGCGACTTGGCACACAATCCACCACAGCTGGGAACACCTTAATTTTCATCGTAAATATTGCACTGGTCACAAAAAGTTGCACTACAGTGTTTAAATGGAACTCTAATCTACCTGATTAAATTATTTTAACAAGGGATTTCACGTTTTAATATCACTTTGAAGCATTTTTTTAAAGAGATATTTTGATGTCACTAGAAACCATATTTTCATGATCGTTCGATGACAACGTAACTCTGGCAACCCTAAAATGTCACTGGCCATAAGAGATGCCCATTATAGAGTCGCCAGATTTACTGTGCCAAGTCGTAATCTCTCATATGTTCCATGTCGTGATTTGGGTAATGTTTGTGAATTTTCTTCCAATTACAAAAATAGTCTCCTTCAACCCTAAAACTTTTGCATGAATATCAACCTTGAAGAACCCCTTTATGTGCCTGTATAGTAGATTTTACGAAAAGTGATTTTAAATATGAAAAATTGAATGAAATATTCTGTACCAATCAGAATTACAGTTTTCTGCCTATTCTTGATTTTTGCCTCCTAAAAGTAGGAAAAAGGGAAAAGCTACTTCCTTTTTGGAGGAGAAGTGAGGCTTATGACTAACTAACTCAAATATATTGCCATAGGCCAAATTCATAAAGGGATAGGGGAAATCTTGGAGGCTTGGTACACTCGTCTGCGCACTAGGCTTCGCACAATACATGTAAATCAAATGGAGTGTGCGAAGTCATGGTGCGCAGACGAGTGTACCAAGCCTCCAAGACTTCCCCTAATAGGTAAAAAATGAAATGTTCCATGTCGTCGTGTGTACCATCCCTCAAGGCTTTCCCCTATAGAGTGTGAGAACGTGAGAAAATATTCGAAACTGGTGTTTGAGTAAGATCCACTCGCATAGGTAGTAAAAAATGAGAAATAGGGTCACGACATATCTTATGGAATGTCTTGTCTTATGAAACAGTTCATTAATAGTCCCAAATTTTAAGTTTTTGAGTCTTCAAAAACGGAGTCTTCTTCGGGTTTCTCAAAAGAATTATTGAGTTTTGAGTAACATTTCCCGGTCAATGGACAAGGGTTTCCCTATATGGGTCACCCCTTGAGTGTTAATGCATTCATCTAAATCCCAGCATTATCTGGAAATGGCGAGAATGCATGATTGATCTTTTGGCAACATCCTTCTCGCTATTTCTCTCGAGTTTGCTATTTTAACTTTGTGCAAATCGCTTCCCGAATTTTAATTAAATTCCCGGAACAATTCCCCACCTGAAAATAATTTTTCAATTTTACATGTTTTGCTCGCGTGTGCGAAAAAGTTTTAGAGTTGATGAACTTGTTAAAATTTTACTGCTGCTTGAAGCTCAGGAATACGTAGCTCTTGCTATCTATTGACCACTTTCCGGTATGCAGTTCAGGCTTAATTAAAATCATACAGAATTCATAAGTTTAATAACGGTTTCTAAATATTATTACATATTTTGCAAAAAAAACACTATTTTCCGGTGATTGTGTCATTAATTAGCTGGTGTACCGATTCGACACGGGAAGTCTTCTGCCAAGCCATTCATTTGCCTGTCCATCAAAAATAGTTATCGAAAAGTCACAAATTTCAACCAATTAATCATTCGACGGTTTCTCTAGGGATTTTTTTGCTGGGACAATAGGGGTGATATTGAATGAGTAACTGGAAGAGGAAATGTGACCCAAAAATCTTTTAGAGAAGGACAGCAAAAAAGCTCAGGAGGTTCACTATGTGTTGTATACGAAATAACGTATATTTTTCTTGGTAGTGATGAACCCCCAGCAAAAGCAGAGACATCTGCCCAAAAGCTCGCAAAGGTTGAACCGAAAAGGGAGCTTTTTTCCAACCCTTGTAGCGAAGATTCTCTCTCATGGCTTTCAAGACAAGACTCACCTTCATGGAGTGTAAAAAAAATGTCTGAGTGAATGATGTCACTATGGGGTGGGGTTGACTTTGGCGATGTCACAGTGACTTGATTGATGGTAGTATATATTTCTTTCCAGGGACCCCATAAACTTGGCCGTGCTGTCGCTGAAAGAGACCGGTGAGCTGACCAAGTTAATGAACAAATGGTGGTATGACCGTACCGAGTGTCGCCATGACAAGTTCGATACATCCCACAATGAATTATCACTGAGCAATGTTGCTGGCATCTTCTACATCCTAATTGGTGGTCTGTTGCTTGCACTCATGGTAGCTCTTGTTGAGTTCTGCTTCAAGAGTCGCTCGACAAACA
Source organism: Phlebotomus perniciosus (assembly GCA_918844115.2). NCBI lineage: Eukaryota > Metazoa > Arthropoda > Insecta > Diptera > Psychodidae > Phlebotomus > Phlebotomus perniciosus. The sequence continues at coordinate 31,062 of CAKKOB020000773.1, read as the reverse complement.
ACCAAATGGATGCAGTGAAAACAAAGCCCAAATTAACAATTCAAATGACCGGTCGAGAGTATGATAATGGGCGTGTTGGGGTGAGTACTATATATAGGAGATTTCTCCAAAAGCTCTCTCTTTTTCCCCTTTAATACAAGATTTTCTCAACAATAGATTTGGCACGACAATTGTATGCGAAGCCCAAATTTCATGGTAGAAATAAACCTTTTCATATATTTTACAGTACTACACACCGTCGAGCCAAATGCCAGGTCATGTCGAACCACCAGACCAGATGCATGGTAACCCCCATGTTCAAGTTTGACGGGAACTTGCGCAGGAGTCTCGCCTATGACGACCACCCTGCGCCCCCTCGATACGCCGGATATTGGCCAACAGCCGTCAAGAGACGGAGAAAATGCTAAGCCATGACACCCTCAATCGACACCCTGTCGGGTCATCGTCATCCCCCTACCTCGAGACCTGAGGTACCCAAACTGCCAGCCCAACAGAGGTGGAAGGCACAATTGACACCCACACTTCTAAATCAAATCAACTGATTGTTCATGACGTGAACTCTCTGTGCTATCATTCGTGAGGAGGAACGTCCTTGCTGAAGATACAATAAAAAAAAATTGTAGATGAAAGAATTTTTGGGTAAAATGTCGGAGACTCTGATGCTAAAAGAGAATACAGGAGTTCTTTTTGTATAAAATGAAGAAGAAGAAGAAAGAAATATTTTCTAACATTTGATTAATCAACATCTTTTTGTCATAAGAAATCTCAATTGAGATTAGCCATTTTTAGATTTTCTTTATAAATAAAAAAAAAATGACAAGAATAACTTAATCTTAAGAATGAGAGATGAAAAATTGTAAGTCTAAAATCCACCCCAAATAATTAAAAATTATTGTCTTTCAAGAAAAAAAACACTTATTAATCCATAAAATGAAAATTCCTAGTAGTTACTTAAAATGCTGTCATAGATAGTTGTTATAATCATATCCAAATTGAAATTTATTACTGTGGTACTAAAATGACTAAAATGGATGAATCACCAATTACCTGTACATAGTCTTCATTTTGCCAAAGAAGGGTAAAATCGTCAAGTCATGTTCAATCATGAGCACATATAAAATTAATCTATCACAATAAATAAATGTAAGATAATCTCTACCAGAATGAGATACGCTTAAATTGAGGTGAGTGTTTGTACATATTTTGTCATATTCATCTTTTTGGATAATGGAGTGCTTTCATTTTTTTGATAATGTAGCGAAATTGTTGGGAAAAGTGAATTGAAAATCTTAAATTTGATGAATTTTGAATACACTTTTGGGTTAACTGACGAAAAGTCAGATAAAGTAATTCGGATAAAAATAAATAAATAGATTTACCAGATTTACCTGTTATTTTCTTGTTGTATTTATTTATACGTATTAGTATTTGTATTAAAAAAACAGACACTTAACAGATCTTATTCATTTATCAGTATAATTTTTATCTTCATACGCTCTTATATTACTTTTGTATCTCAATGCTTCGCTGCATTACAACTCTACCTTACCAACTTTTATCGGAAGCTTTCTGGGTGGTTAAAAAAGAGTTGAAAGCGGAAAAGCACTTCACAACATTAAAAGTCCACAGTTTCACGTTGACTGAGATATGGTTAGAAAGTAAATGCGGGAGAAAAGTTTTGAGGGGAGTTTCGCGAAGAAGATGGAAAAATGCAATTATGACTGAAGACACACTTTGCTGTAACATTTCATTTTGTAGTAAACATTACCAGAGCATTATACATATCCACCCTGCCAGAATCTCTTCTCATTACGCCACGGGAAAACACCCACAAGAGTCATTATCGCCAGTGAAATAAAACACAATAATAACCCTCGTAAAATTATTCGCATCAGCAAACATTAATATTCCCTCCTTGCAAGAGTATTGTTTACACTTGAAATCTCATTCTCTATCCTCCCCCCGCCCTCCACTTGAAAAATATTTATACTGCCATAATTGCGAAGTGTGAAAAAAGAGAAACCCACAATGTGAAAAGATATTTATTAGTTAAAATTAACTGATTTTATAGATAAGGTGAAAATTGTATGCATAAAGGGTGAATTTATAATTGTTTTTTTTCCATTTGAGATGATGGGATATTAATAAAAATATTTATTATATGATATTTAATTGGACTGACTGGTTGTACATAGAAGATTTATTAAAAAAAATAATTGTATGTTTCTCCAATCTCTTGGATGGAGCTGAGAAAAATAATTCGGAGACTCTCAAGTAAATAAAAATGAATTATGTTACAGAAGAATGTCAATTTTATCTTGTTTCTCTCGATGGGGACGCCAGGTTAACCAGGCGTCCCCATCGTTCAACTTTGACATTTTCCACGGAAACTCCAGAATAAATAAATAAAAGCGACCGGGAATGTGGGTGGAAGTGGTGAAGGGTCGGTTGGGTGGCTGTGTGGAAAAAAATCACCGAGGGTTGGATACCTCTTTTAGCCGGGGTGCTCATCTCACCCTTCAGAACTACATCACACTGAAAATAATATGCTCTTGTCGCCCAACGAGAAAAAAAGCTGGAGGGAGAGGAGAAAATTATGCTGATAGGTAGATTTTTTACGCGTAGGAATAATATAAGGTAAGATAAAACAGAAATACATATAGTTTGACTGTGATATAACCTAATATGATATACTAACCCACTATTTTTAGGAAATGTGTTTCTCTTATCTTTTTTTCTTCTTTTTGGTAATATCCCAAAGCAACGCAATAAAAATAACAGAAAGTACAGCGAAAAGCAGACAAATAAAATTGTTTGTCGCACAGAATAGGTCTTTTATTTTGTCGATCGATGAGGACGACTGGTTCATCATGGCATCTGCCATATCTTATTTTCTACCGTAACAAAAATAATTCATTCCCTCTCGTAGCGCTTTAGCAAAAACGGCAGCTGTGGGGGTTGGGCGAACAAAAAAAATCTTAGAGCAATTCTCTACAAATATGAAATATGTCTCTCCATCTTCAATTTACTTTTTTCCCCTCTTATGTGCTGCTCTCTATAGAGCTCCCGGACTTGAGCTTTTTTGCCCCGAATGGTGCGTGGCAGATTGAATTCTTCAATTCACCTGACCGTTGGGGGTCGCCTACATTTCGCCAAAATCCATTTCAATGTGTGTGCGTCACCACGACAGCCAAAGAGTGCCTGAAAAAAAAAGTATAGAAGAGCACCCCCTCGTCGCCGAAACTCTCTCGTTGAGTGTGTAAATATTGCCCCACTGCCGCCCTCGAAAATGGTTGGAGAAATCACAACTTGGGCGCGCACAAATCAATATCCCAAATACAGAGCTTTCCACAGAGATTCCCGGGGAAAACGCTTGCGCTCAAACTGAGTCCTTAGACTGGATGAGCCCACCATCTGGATCACTGTGACGGGGGCCAGAGTCTAAGGGTGGCCAAATTGAACGCAATCCTTATGACGTATGTGAGAAATTCAATTCAAGAAGTACGTTCGCGAATTTTGCTCCGTGAAATTGTGCTTCGTCCCCAACGATGTTGGTAGATCGAATGGAACTTTCATACCTTACACAACTCGACACAATTTCACGGGCGTCTACCAAGTAGAAACTTTTAAATTTGCAAAAGGGAGAGAATAAAGATGGTTTAAGTGTTTCAATCGCGGGTGATACTCGCCGTGGGCGATACTTTTCTCGTTTTTAAGGTGACCAAATGTGAACCAACGGTGATGTTCACGCCACAGACATTTTGCCAAGGCAAAAATGTAAGAGAAAACAGACATAGTGTCATATTTCAGTGAACTTGAGTGAAACTGCTAAAAAGCTCTCTTACTTTTAAAATATAAGTTATATTTAAGATAGAAAAAACCGTGCTCAATAGCTGTGATTAAAATCTCTTAAGGAGTTAAGGGAGAGCGAAATTCTCATCCCGATCAGGCACACACCCCGAAAAAAAATCATCCATTTAAAAGGTGGAGAGAAAGTCGATTTGTCGTAGCATCAGTGCAAGATTTCAAGAAGCTTCAGTGCTCAATCTCATCGCTCTCCATATTAAATTTTCAAAAAATATCGCCGAAGGTGAAGAACCCTCCACTCCAGGCAGAGGGACATTATTTTGGGGGCTGTTTAGCCAAAGAGCCACTTTAATTGCACACACGGAGGGCCACCTTGGTGGAGAAGAAGTAAAAAAAATCGACAAAGTGCTCGCAAATAATTTGTGTGCTTTTTTCCCCAAGCTCGAAAAGGCACCACCACATACACGTTACTTTTATATCTGTAAATATATCACAAAAACTGTATATAGAAGGTGAGGAAAAATAGTTGTGAAGGCGGTGCGCAAGCGTTTGAGCTTCTCTCCAAAATTGCCTGTGTGTGTATGACATCGTCAGTGTGTTGGTGACGAGAGAATTTTGCTTTTCCGTGTCCCGCCCAACATTTTTGCTAGTGCAAGGCGGAAAATTGTCTGTTACGGCTGTCGTGTTGTTCGTGTAAAAGGAATTTTTTCATATATACCTTGGTTGCTATTTCTCAACAATAAACCCCCCTTCGATATTCATTCCCGCACGGTAACGCGTGCCACAGACTTGGATGACCATTCCGGACTCATCTTATACCATCAGTTTTTGCAATTAGTTATGCCGTAAAGGACTCTCTCTATCTCCCCCCATTGAATCCCATTCCCGCACGGCCAGCAAGGAATCCCGGGCGAAAACACCAAAAAAAAATTTCATATTTGGGACACAATTGGAGCGCCACCCCGCCCAAAAGTGCATGAGAAGACGGACTCAAGTTGAATTTATCCAGAATCAAAACAGTATTTAGTGTCAAAGTTGAGATTAAGGTCCCCTATTTTGTATATAGAAAAACACACCCTTTTGTAGTACGCAAGTGAAGAAGTGGCTGAAAAACAGTGTAATGGAGGTGACCTGTGGGGACATTTTTGCAAATTGACGTGACTGAGAGATAGAGCGAAGAAAAAAAATGAAGGGAAAGGTCCGTGGCTTGCACCTCTGAGACTTTTTTCTTGCAAAACCCACCCCGCGAGAGAAAACGCCCTCTCCGACCCAAGAGACAGAGTCTAACAAGGCGACCAAAGTGTTGTGTGGACGAGAGTCGCAAGAAAAATGGAGTACCCAATACATCCGTGTGCAGATCAATATGTGATGCTGAACACTAATTGGGAGAAGTGTGTTCGGTGAGATGAGCTTCTCTATGAAACAATTGGGGTGACAAAGAGTGCATTCAGGGGGGGCTACAAGTACCAGGCAGGCTTGTCGTCATCACCGTGATTTGAGGGCGACATAGAACAAAAAAAGATAAATCTACATAGCACGATAAAGAAAAAAACCCGTTGAAACACGGCGAGTGTCTTGTGTTGGGGGTGTTGCGGAATTTTCATCCCCCAAAAGACACAAGTATCGCACGAAGACTGGTGAAAGGCTGCTGAAGTGGATAAACCGACACTGAGAAGGTACACAAGTGATCAACATCATGCACCTATTGAAGGATACACTTCTGTCGAAAGCCCAATTCGGAGCACTCTGGGTGGTTCTCACCTTTGTCATATTCGTACCCCCGTCAAGGAGGCTGGCACTTGTCGATGCTGCGTGAGTATTTTCTACTTTTTTTTTGTACCTACTCTTCAACTTGGGTTCCTAAGGGGAAATTCAGTCAGCTGGGATCTAGGTTGATTCTCAGGAAAAAACCCTTATGGCTTAGGTAGCTTAAGGGTGTTGAGGGATTCCAGGACTATTTATGGAGTTTTCTTTTCAGAATCAACTATATACAAAACATTTCTAAAGATTTTAAACACTTGAGTTTGCTATATAAATATATAAAATATATATATAAAATATATATAAAATACATTTCGAATTTAAAAAAATCCTTCTGATTGAATTATGCAATGATCCGAACTGAATTTATTCAGTACTTTAAAGAGCCCACCTCCCTACCACAAGATACACATCCTGATTTCAAAGGTGTTACCTAACAGATGTCCCCAAAAATACATTCTCACAACCTTTAACATTTTCCTTCTTGGGAAATGTCCCTATAACTGAAGCTAAAAGTGTACAAGTTACTTCAGCAAACCAAGATGTAATGGGAACATCAAACGAGGGGGCTCTATAACCCACCTTTATGGGTAGACAGAAAACCAAAAAGTCCCACATGAGCATATTTTCGCCAGTTTACACAAGAACCTGAAATGTATATGCATTCCCATACGATGGCGCACACTTTACACCCCGATGAGCGTGCACAAGTCTGGGTGAGCTACCCCATTCCCTCCCCATTTGAGCATCCCCAAGAATAAAATCGATACGTGAGCGACACACAGGGCAAACATTGCCATGATAAGCCAAACTACTGGCTGCTGGAGGAGTCTTCTGGGACACAAGCACACTCCACAGCATGAGCACCCCGCCACAATGTGAAGAATCTATTTGGGATATGGGGGGATGCTATCAGCGATGTGGCGTCATAGAGCGCCACCCAGAGGGGGACAGGAAGGGGGGGGGAGTGAAAGTGCCTCTTAGTCTTATGTGAAGTGGGAAACAATTCAATTAAGAGAACAATCTTAACGAGTGCCGCACTTGTTGTTTTATTGATTCCACACACAGCCTCTTCTTTCCTGCACTTCAAACCTATTGTGTGCTCCCCCGCATTCCTGCTTTAGTTATTGAAGGGAAAAAAGCCCCCCCCCCTCATATCTCTATATAGGAAACTTTTATCCATTCTCACACGCACGAAAACGCGCAAATTCATGGCAAAGTGGGAGGATGGGGATGAAAAAGTTCTCTCATAGTGATCTTCTTTCCCCCATTTTCGGGACACAATAGGGAGCTTTTTTTTTTGCTCGAGAGCTCTCTACAGCCATATTTTAATACGAATATTAATCATCAGTTCAAGATGGCACGGCAACGTGAATGAATGTACTCAGGAGGGGGTCACAGAGGGTTGGCGGGAGGCGGAGGGGGATCTGGGTGTGAAAAGCTCAGATTGTACCCTCTCTGGAAGCCCATTCTCAATTGGGAATGAGAGTCTCTTTCTGAAAGGTATGACTGTGCAGGCGCGGTCACTGGGTGGAGTGTTGCACTCCCAAAGGCTCACACTGCCAATTTATATTCTGCTGATACAGTAATTTTCCTCCCAAATTTATTACCCTCAATCGGGGCTGTATTTATTCCACGAAAGAGAAGAGAAAAAAAAACGGATATATAAAAGGGAAGGTCTGGTAAAAAGCTCTGTGAGCGGAGAAAGCTCCGCAGGGGAATTTCTCAATTTTCCACTCTCTGTTCTTTGGCCCTTCTTTGCCCAACTCACACTCTTCATCTTTTTCCCATCCAATGCTGCTCTGGATTTTGATTGAATGGCCAACAGCACCGGGGGTGGAAGTATGCTGGGCGACGTCAACATATCGGCTATTCTGGACTCCTTCAGTGTTAGCTATGACAAAAGAGTAAGACCAAACTATGGAGGTAAGGAATACTTTTTACGTCACTATACCATTGCTATCTTTAATGCCGAAATGCGTGGTGATTTTGACCACTGGCTGGTGGGTGGAAATCCATCACGACACTTACGTAAGAGTGTCACAGTGTATTTAAGCAATTTGTGCAAAATCACCTTCAGGGCTCCGACAGGCAAAAATCCGTAAAATCACGCGCGCTGAGAAAAAAACCCAAGCTCTCTTGCCATATCGGGTGTTTCGACATTTCTGCAACATCATATCCCTCTCCCCAGAGAGCTCAGGGGAGCCAGAGGGAGACTCGATGGGGGCGCCTAGTTTCTCTCTCGTTTTGTTCTATTTTTGTTGTGCAACACACAAAACACACATAAATAGCTCAGCAGGATATTTTACAAACACATACTACGACATTACTTACGGATGAGGAGGCCTCCGTGGCCCAGGATGCGGCTATAGCGACGCCGGATGGGAGTCTTTGGGGTTTGCTGGAGGAGAAATATTAAATATACAAAATGCCCACCCCCGTCTTCAGCAGACGCAATACCCCCACAGACTCCGCATATAAACTCCAGTCGCCTCGCAGTAGAATGTGTCAGTAACAAGGGCGGATCCTTTGTGCAGTATATGTATAACGAACGCGAGGAGATGTTATACACACCCAGTATATAATGTAGAATTTGAACACTTTTGTATATAATAGCATCAGAAGAGAGAGTGTGGTTATATATAGTTATGCTCCCAGAGCTTTCGCTGGGCTTTTGCCTCTCGTCGACATCTCTCCGATCGATTTATGGTAACCATGCCGACCTTTCTAGGCAACATCCCGCTGCTGCCCGTCATTTATATTCTCTTTTCAACAACACACAAGTCGCTTCATTTTCCTTGATTTCCTCCACACGTTTCCAGCTTTTTTACTCTCTGTCTCACATCCCTTATTTTCATTTTTATTCACCGCGATTCTTCATCTCTTGAAAGCTTCCACAATTCACAACCCCAATTCAAACCTGACTGTCACTCTTCTTGTTTCTTCCAAACGGCAACGTCTCATGATGATAACAAAGAGATTAATTAAACAGAGGAAGGAATTCGATGAAAAAAAAAATATTCGCAAACACTATTAAGATATCTTCCTGCACGGTTAGAAATTATTGGTTGGAAGGAACTATCGCTCTTTAAGTATTTGCTTTTCATATAAAGACATTTTTAAAAGTTAGACAATTTTAGTTGAGATATCCGAAACCTGTGAAATGATCCAAGAATATTGGCTCTTAATACATAACTTTTTTCAACACTGATGGAAAGAAAATAATTTTATAATAATACTTTAATAATCTACTTTAAACAACTAAAAAAAGACATTCTTAACACTTCAATGTATTAACTTTTTACCTAATTTTAACTTATTTACGGATTCCTACATATTTTGGCGTAGTTATCTGGAATTTTACAACTTTTTTGCGTATACAAGAAATCCGATTTCATTTTAAATCCGAAATTTCCAAACTCTTAATTTTCAGTGCAATTCATTGTACTGAGATATTTTAATTTCTCTCTATAAACTACGCATTTATTAGCTGTAAAATTTTACATTTTTAATTATCCTGGTTATTACAAAATTTCCTGCATTAACGCATTCAACCTGCAGTAATCGGAATGCATTATTAAGCTATAAAAATTTTCATACATTTATTTTTAATTTCATTTTGCAACTATTGAAAAAAAAATCTCTTTATGGCTTTCAATTTTACAGACTTATTTTCCGCAATGTTAAACAGCAACAAAACATCTCTTATAGAGCTCTTTCTGATCCACCCTTCGCCCTTTTCTCAATGGATAACATAGGTTCTCATTGTGCAGCACGTGCCACCCATTCCACTGCTGGCTTAAGGTCAGCTGTCCAAGCGGTGAATAGCAATCACGTCCGCTTTCTAACCGTGCACACACCCTTGTAAAAAATCAATTATTGCCTCTCCATTGAAAATCGTGTTCAATGATACTGGCAATCTCATTAAAAAAATACCCACACCACATGCTATGCCGGGTTGAAAATAAGCAGGATGAGGAAGGCGTTAGAGGAGAGAGTCTATAATTAAAAAATAGTTTGATACGGAATTTCAAGAGACTAGTACACAAGGGGTGAAGCGAGAAAAAAGACTAATTATAAACTCAATAGATGTTTCAGATCAGATTAGCAACGATTAAATGTATAATATATGCACTATTTTGCAAAAGCTGATGTGGAAAGCTCTTTAGAAGCGGAATTTTAAATGTTAATTTCCTCTCGCAATTCTTCGTTCTTGCAAATTCAATTTTTATCAAGGGGGAGATATTAGGGTTAAAGAGGCGTACATCATTTCGAACACTTATTTATATGAAAGTTCTCGAATAATTCTGGAGATTTGAAAGTGTTCGAGAGCTTTGAAAGAAAGCTTTCAATACAATAATTTTATTTTCTTTATTAACACCTTCTAAGAAAGCTTAAAGAATATCTGTTAAAGCTTTTAAAAGCTTCAACCAAAGAAATATCTTCCGAAAACTAAATGCTTTAGAAATATCTCAAAAAGCTCCGTAATTCAGAACTTCAGGAAGGTCTAAAAGTCATAAAACTAATCCAAAAGCTTTACATTTTTACCTAGATTTTATTATCTATATTTTTTATTGTTTCTAAATTTCTGTACAAGTTCTACATCAATATTTTAGAAAACTTTGGCTTAGTAATTTATGCAAGTTTTTTCAAAAATTTTCTTAAAAGCTCAAGAAGTTGTAAATGACTTGTGAAAGCTCACATATTGTTTTTGACTCAAAAGCTTTCAAAATTTTTGAAAAAGCTGTTAAATGTTCTGAAAGGTCCCTTAATGCTTACAAAATAACCAAACTCATATACACTGATCATAATATCTTCCTCTTGATTTTTGTTCATTCGATTTTTATTGTTGTAACTCATCTACAAAAACAGTTCCAAATCTAATTAAGAAGCATTATAAAGCTCTCATATTGCAGTGATAAGCTTGGTTGTAGAACTTTTATTTAGACCCCTCTCCATTTCGCCCCCTAGTATCGGACTTAGGGGAGGAAATATTTTAGATTATGTAGACAAAAGAAGACCAAACTGTTAAGTAAAACAAAACAACAATAGCGTGTTTTTCCTTCTACTTATCCGTATTTCAGGACCTCCGGTAGAAGTTGGAGTCACCATGTATGTGCTGTCCATAAGTTCGCTGTCTGAAGTCAAAATGGTACATGAAGACTTTGTACCTTCTTTTTCTTTACTTTTTAAGTTTTCTTTCTCCTCCATTTTTGCCCACACCTTCAGTGCCAAAATTTCTTTTACCTCTCACGATAATATATTTTCCGCTCTCTCTTCTTTTATTATTCTAAAATATTTAATAACACATCCATAATGGAAAGCTCTACAGTTCCTTATCAAGATTTTTGAACATGAGAAAGCTATTAATTTTCCACATGTTTCTTTCTGGTCATTTCTTTCTCATCACAATATCATTTTACCCAATTGCCAGCCAAATCTCCCTCTCGTAATTTGACAATTATTTTGAATAATTTATAAAATCAGAAAAAATATTATAATTTGCCTCTTCTTAGTTTAATTTTTTAATAGAGTAACCTTTCAAGTTATACCTGCTCCAAGAATTAGTTTTTTTATTATGTTTTTGCCTTTTCACGTAATTTTACTATACAGATAATAATGAAATTTAATAAAAAAAAACCTAAAATAAAAGTGTATAAAAATATCCTATTCTTGCCTGACAATGGTTAATTTTTTTGTCACTCTCTGAACTCTTGAACTTTTTGCGTGTTAATCACTTTTACTTTAACTGACAATATCATTTTTTTTTACTTCTCTTGCTCACACTTTTTTAACATATTACTATAGCTATATAGATTTTATTTTTGGGTCTCTTCACTCTGAGAAATCTCTACCACTATTCACTTTAGTTGTTTTGCTGATATGCTTCACATTTTTGTGATTATATTTTCGGTCCTCTTTTTTGTCCATATGGGAGAGAAAGATCCACACAAGAGAAGGCAAGAAAAGAGTGTAATAGTGATAAGAGAAAACACGAAAAATATGTTCTTTTTGTGGTGTCTCCTTCGGAATGATCCTAAAAACGCTCTCGCAATGAGATAAAAGTTTGATTATTTAGATGGAAATTAGAAAAAGCTCACTCACACAACACACACACACACCATACACTTTTATGTATCTTTAACCATAGTATATAATTATGTATATGATGTAAAAGAGAAAATGAGTGGAATTTAATGTTACAGGACATACACTGCGCAGGCGATGGGGACACATTGAGCAAATGTTGCAAAAGTGAATATGTTTTGTGCTGAAAAAAAAAACCTAATTCGAGGAAGAAAACGACAATTTTCATGTGAATTAGCATCAAATATTTTTCTCTATCTCAACTCGATGGCAAACCGGCCTTGTCATGATACATTCGACAAAATCAAAAAATGATAAAGTTTTTGTGTGCAATTTTTTGACAAAATCCACGTCTGTTGATTTGGTTTTCATTCACTATCTCCAAGTTGTGTTTGAAGTTATACTTTTTGCTGCAGAGATCTCTTGTCGTCGACTCTTTAGGTTGTCTGGGAGAAACTATAAAATATTCTGCAAAAAAAACCCACAAAACTGATGAGGGTTGCAATTGTGAGTTTATCTCAATTGCCATTCGTATAGAGTTACTTTAGGTAAAAGGAAATGAACAGGAAATTGCTTGAAGAATAAGAAAAAAGAAAACAATTTGTTAAGGCTTAAGTGATAATGCAATTAGTGTATTAAGTCTAACCACATATTTCAGGTCCCCCCGTGGAAGTCGGCGTCACCATGTATGTCTTGAGTATCAGTTCAGTTTCGGAAGTTCTCATGGTACACAACTCAACCTCTTACCTTTATCTCTCTCTATCTTATCTCATCCAGATATAACAGTATAAGAAAGACCATTATCCAATTTGTTTGAACAAATTTTTTATTTTACCCAAAATTCTGTTAATTTGACTTGAAAGATTCCCCACCCCCAAAAAAAGTATTCTGCTTTTATTTGTTGGTTTTGTTGTTAAAACCCCCTTTAAATTCCTATAGCGCGATAATTTTATATCCGAAAAACGCGATTTTACACATAAATAACACAAAAAAAGAAAACATTCCAGAGATTACAAACAGATAGATTTATAATATTCTTTTTGTTAAACAATCGGATTTTTCATGATGAATCATGACATTTCTTTGAGTTTTTATCTTTAAAAATTAATAAAAAAAATTTACTATACATATTGTCAGCTACTTCAGCAATAAGACTACTCATCTATCTCTGTTTTATGTTGTCAGTGTCTTCCTGTCTGTACTCTCTATAAATATTTTCAGTTATTATTTATCACTGTAATTTTTTATTTCTCAAAATTCACTTTACTTCACATTGATTGTTTTCTTTTGGAACGATAAAATCAAATTAACAATTATAAAATCTGTCAAAAGAGACGTTGTGGCTTTAATTATCACCTCACACAGATCTTTGTTTATTATCTGTTTGTCTATCAAAGAAAAAAAATATGAATATTTGTTTATCAATGAGAACGAAACAAACTTAGAATGTCTCAAAAAAGTCTTTCTTTTTATTATTTTTACTTTTATTCGCTTAATCACACATTGATGTTGCATTTAAATTGGAATATATAACTTTATGTTTTATTTATACCACCTACAACCCACAATATTGAGAGAATATTATGAATCACCCACATTGGACGACTTTATGTATAATTTTCCGTCATCATTTACCCCTCAAGCTGTACGACATTCATATTAGTGGAAGAAATTTAGGCCATACTTTAAATGGTTCATTGATCATGTAAAAGTCGCAAATGACTGTTATTTAGACGACAGAGAACACCCTCCTTGTCCCATCTACTTAGTCAGCCGATTTCTTTATTCTTTTTTGTATGTTATACGTTCCAGAACGCACGCAAGTCAGTGTGGACAGTGACTGGGTGACCAAATGTGCGTCTTTGCTCCAATTGAGCCATTGAGAGGCCAATCATGCGATAGTCCCAACCAAAAGAGAACGAAAATGCTGATAATTATATAATCTTTCTCCTAGAATATCGCTACAAATGCATGGCATCAAGCAAAAAGCATCTATCAAGTGAACTTCTAGGACAAAATGTAGATCCACCAGTTTTGGGTGGGATAGGGGGGATTTGTTCTCTTTTTCAAAATTTTCCATATCGTGTCGGTCCATGAAATTTAATTTTACCAATAAACATTTTAATTATCGTTCATAACGCTCTATAAACAGCTTTAATAGTCTTTCATTCTGGCAGCTTAAATAATCCGAATTAGCGGGTGGATTTACATTTATGTCCGGAAGTGTATGGCTTCCCCCTACACATCAAATTCTCAAATGAGATGACAATTCACTATGAAAATTTGCAATAAAACCGCTCATGTTATTGCAAAAACCGTCGAGTGAGAAAAATGATTATGAATTTCTAGGCTAAAAGTATCTCAATGGATTACAACATGAATTTCCCCATATTCTAGTAACTTTGATCAACTCCGTAAAGAACCCTGAGATTTTATTTTTTCTTCCATTAGCATTTATATTTGTAATCTCTGCTCGTTTTTGGCTGGCCCCACATTTCTTCCATATAATGGCTCTAAAAACATTTCCTCCCGAAACTGAGAACATATACTTGACTACCTTTAGTGACCATCTACAGATGCAGTATCATCCTCCCCCTCAAAAGTCATTTAACATTAATTGCATTTGTTGTATGTGGGCGATTGTGGCGAGTGGAAACCAAATCAAAGCTCAAGATGGCAAAATGTACAAGAGATTTTGACGATGATAAAATTGTCAGAAGAAAAAGATACATGAAAATGATGTTACCATTTGACAAAATCAAAGTCACTACAAAACGTGACCCATTGCCCGCCTGTATTCGTGTAAATATTTATATAACCTCAGCAATTACCATGAGAGTGTTATTATAGTCTTCATTTTCATATTAAAAATTTTTAATATTATTCATTTGCAGGTTTATTTCTTTCCTTGCTAATCTCTTTTCTTCATCTTTTTTTTAACTCTATAAACATACTTCTCTTACATTTCATCACTATAAACCATCCGACTATGCAATGTCGGAGATAATCACAAATAACAGAGAATAGAATCTCTCAAAAAATGAAAAATTGTTACTTTCGCCGAGGAAGATAATATTTACAAAAATACGAAAAAAAATTCCTCACCCTTTCTCTTTACATCTCAGCAATGTTGTATATTTTGCTTGTGGTTCGGTCATATGGAGTAATGCGACTCTGTACAAAAATTATTGCAATATCTGTGGAGTGCATCATGTCGCTTAGCATTGCTCCATTGTATCCAAACCCTAAAATAGTCAGTAAGATTTGTGTAAAGGGTGTGTAAAAGCATAGAATGTCTTCAAGAGAGATGAATAAGAGAGGATGAATGTGAAAAAGAAGTGCGCAAAATATTATGAAAAAAAGTGAAATAAAAGGAAATCTCTTTATATAAGAGACAAAGAATAAGCTTTCTAAAATTGAAGTGCTTTTCTTTCCAATGAGTTTTATTTTCTTGTAAAATTCACCAGCATGTGTCTATTTAAATCCCACCTTCACAAAATAGCGAGCCATATTATAAAAGTGCTACGAGTGATAAAAAAATGTAATTTTTCTGCATGAAAGTCATGTGCCTGTATATAGTTGGAGCTTTTTTAAACACAATCCATTCAAAAGCGTGCTATTCAACTTTTCAAGCAAGAACCACCCATCCATCTGTTCAATTAAAATCCACACCCCGAAGACGTTGTGGCGTGGTGAAGGGAAAAAAATGGGGCAAAAGTGTTTTTCGGAGACCGTGCTGACGGGAAAGATCCTTGAAAGTGCGGTGAGAATTTTCTTGAGACCATTCTGGGTCAATGTTTCAAATTCAGCCTTCGAGGTATTGAAAATGAGGGTTTCTTAGTGGGTAAAATCCAAGGAAAAATATCTTATGAGAAAACACCATGGATGGGAGAAAAAAAAGGCAAAAAATCCGCTAAATGAGAAGTCCCTTTTCTAATTTCATTTCTCTCTATACTTTTTTTTCCCGAGTTTACCCATTTATCCTCTCTCAATCCACTTGTCTCACCAGAATTGTTCTGCTGTGCCCCACTTCTTTTTTCACAACTAAACAATTAGATATAATGAAATTCCAATTGAGAAGCAAAATCGCAGACACTCCATGGGGTCGGAAGAGCAAAATGCGAGGGGTTAATCAGTGAAAGTTTCTTCCTCCAATTTGGGAAAACTAAAAATAATCCCTTGAAATTTAATCCTTTCTCCAGCGTATTGGGTTGCCCCCTTGAGAAAATTAATGGAAAATACACGAAGAAATCATTTTCGTTCATTTCACCACTTTTCACTCTCTCTCAGAGTAATACAAACACCGAAAAAAGGGGAGACACACTTAACCATGAACATGTACAAATAGCACGAGAGTCATAAGAGAAAACAATTTCCACATTGCTTGGGAATTATTTTCACTCGCAAAATACACACAATTTTCTGCCTCGACATGTTCAAACCCCCCATCAACCCCCCACATCCTCGTTCTTCCCGGTGGAAATTCGTTTTGGGAAAATTTACATTTTTCCAATTTTAATATTCGAATCCTGCAAAACAGTAATATTTTATCCTAGCCATAAATGTTGTTGCATGTTACGGAGCATTGCATGTAGACATTTTTTTTTCTTCTTTGAATTACATACTAAACACATACACTTGAGTAATTTTTTTTCAGTGTTTCTGTATTGCTATGTGTTGAATCGCCAACAAAAAGGCGCACAAAATAATATACTGCATTATAAGTTGCACTTTTTTGAAATAAATATAATAATATTATAGAGAGCAAAATATCCACTTACACACACTCTGACAAATTACAATTTTCCATTAATTGGTTTTTGTGATAAAACATGTTGCTATACACTTGAGAAAATCTCCACATGAGTCATTTGAAATAACTCTTTGCATATTTTTAGTTTGGTATCCTTAACACAGAATTTATAATATATACACTTTAATATTTTCAACATAATTCAGCAATTAACACAGTTCACTTAACACACAATTTTTGACCCACATTCACTACCAACCTCTCTTACAAGTTATTCTCGAACTTTTTATACACACTTTGTTAGTATCGAGAGCAGTGATGAGATTTTAAAAAGGTCTCCATCATTATTTTACCATTTTGAGAATTGGTGCTCGTTTTAATCCTATTGAAGAGTTTGAAGAAGTTAATGTGACTAAAGATAGATCCACAATATCAAAATTAGCCAACATAATATCATAAATAAATTTACGTTTTTATTTTTAAATATTTTATCCAATATTTTTTTGTTTTTTTTATTTATTTTCTAATATTAATGCGTAAGGCTAGTTTATAGAATTGGGTCAAAGGTAGCTATGGCTAGCCTTAAGCTCAAGGTTAGCTTTGAATTTGAAGGCTAGTTCATAGCTTAAGCCTAGCTTAAAGCCTAAATATGGCTTGAAGCTTAATTTTCAAACTGACTTAAACTTGAAGACTAACATTAAGCTTGAAGCAAGGTTAGAGCTCAAAGTTTGGTCTTATGCTTAAAACTTTTAGCATATTCTAATCTTAAAACCGACTTAATGCTGACGACTTGCTTAAGCTTACTTTAAACTTAAAACTAGCTTAAAGCTGAGGACCGAAATTATGGCTTACCTTAAGCTTAGAACTTGCTTAAACCTTAAGAAGATTAACTTTAAACAGAGCTCAAAGCTTGCTTAAAGCTTACTTCTGCTTTAAGCTTAAATCTGTCTTGAAGCTTAGAGCTCTCTTGAATCTTAAGGCTAGCTGAAAGTTTCAATCTAGCTTAAAGTTTAGAAGCTTTGAAGCTTAGATAGTCTGGATCTATCTTAAGATAATAAAAATAACAAAACTGTATGAAAAATTTGGAAAATTCCTTTTCAAAATATAATCAAATGTTCAAATTCTAATTAATAGTTAAATTAAGATTCTCATCGCTGTTCTTGAATAATATTAGCAACAACCCTTTTAATATTAGTATCTGTAAATAAAAGAAATAGCTTGCCATTTATTTTTTTATGAAGAGAACAACTTAACCCAAATAAACCACCTCTTTTTAATTCCTGAAACTTGATATCCTCCTAAAGTTTAGTTTCATGCTATCTTTTAATTCTAAATTTGAGTAAATATTTTCTTTTTATTTTATTTAAGTGTTTGTGTAGTTATTCTTTCTCATAAAGGACATGCAACTGATCTTGTCTTTTTTTTCTCTCTTAAACCTCATTACTTGATCAACACCTGTAGGACTTTACACTGGATTTCTACTTTCGCCAATTCTGGACGGATCCACGATTGGCGTACAGAAAGCGACCCGGTGTTGAAACACTATCCGTCGGCTCCGAATTCATCAAAAATATATGGGTACCTGATACATTTTTTGTAAATGAAAAACAGTCGTACTTCCATATCGCAACAACAAGCAATGAATTTATAAGAATTCATCATTCAGGTTCCATAACTAGAAGTATTCGGTATGCAAGCTCTTCTATTTTACTTGATGTTTCAATGTCTGATATTGTTTTTTGAAAATTATATAGAAAAGATCTAAAATATCTTTGTTGCTTATTACAGTCTCACAATCACAGCATCCTGTCCAATGAATCTTCAGTATTTCCCAATGGATCGACAACTATGTCACATAGAAATAGAGAGTTGTAAGTATTAAGATTTTCCAATTTTTTTTTTGAAACTACCCACAAACCTAATTGATTATATATAGTTACTAGGCAAGAAGACAAATCAAGACTAGGAATATTTACAAAAAAAATTTCTTTCTTTGACAAGAAATAAAATTCTCAGAAAAAAACGTGGAAGAGGAAAAAATTATATAATATATTGAAGGAATATTTTCAGGGGGTGAAAACCTAAAATATGTTGAAATCAATATTTCTGAAAGAGCATTAACCATTTACATATTTTAATCCACAACATAAAAACAAACTTTTATCGAAATAATTGGTGGATTAATTAAAATTTAACGTAAAAAAAATCAGTCTTCAATGTTCTTTTTGCAGATTAACATTAAAATGTTGCACAGCAACATTGATAAACGTCGAGATAAAAGACTTATTACTGTGAAAAATGATTTCAATGACTTACATAATTAAACAGCCCCTGTTTGTGTTAAACGGTTATATATATTTCAATATGTATATTCACATATACAGAACATTTACTATTTATTTTATCTAACAATTGTGTATATTATGAGTAAATAAATATTGTTTGATATTTATTGGTTGGTTTTCGGTCGCCTTCTCTCTTATACAGCAACCGCAGAAGGTTGACTTGTTACTCTATATATACATTGACTAAATAGACTACAAAATTGTCTCTCAGTGTCACCCACCCAGGTGGAAAATATTGCACTATGACGTGACAAACATATAAGAAGTACAATATTTGGCAATAAACGTGCCCGGAGAAAAAAATGCCAAGCATATAAGAGCTCAGTGAGACAGAACACATACGATATAGACGATGGTTGTTGATTAACAACCGAACTGTCGTATTCAGGAAAAAAATAACCATCAAGGTTCGAGGCATTTTAAACCCTCCTTTTACTCTTTTTCATTCTATCTCTATCTTCTCTCCCTTTTAAATGTGTTATGGAGAACAAGCATAAGAAAAGAATCCCCATGAATTTTCATTTTTAAACATCTTATTTTCACGCAGAACATGCATTTATTATTTATAAAAAAAGAAAGAAAAAAATGAAATTGTTATTAGGCGAAAAAACACAACAATGAGACACTTTTTTAAAATAAAAGTCGACCTTTTGTGCTAATGTTTCTCATTTAAAATGAAATTTTATAGGCTTGAAATTACATTTATTTCCCTCTCCTTCGATTACTCTTTTCTTAATCTTATTAATCACCGATAGTGCCAGATAAAAAGGATACGTTTCAACGGTAAAGCCATTTTGAATACCTTTGCCCAAAAGTTTTATTATTATTGAACTTTTCTCTCTCTCTCTCTCTCTCTCTCTCTCTTTTAAAAGCTATGCTAATTGAATGACATAAAGTGGCAATTTAAAAAAGATAAATAAACAAAACAGAATGTGAGAATAACACAAATAATTGAAAAAAAATGTTGAAGGATGTTGAATTAAATAGAATTGCCGGAAATCTCGTAATTGGTACACCGAGTCCGATTTTTTATCTTTATATCTTCATTCAGTATTTTTATATAACTAGCATATTTCATTATCCATTTTGACTTTAATAAGAATAAATTTATCGATAATATTTCTTGCATGTCTGATGCTTCTTTTAGTCTTTTATTTTGTACATTCTTTACGAAACCCATATTGTGCCAAAATATCTTATGTTCTGTAAATTTGAATCACTTTACATAAGCGCCACCATTTGTGAAATACTTGAAACAATTAAACTCCCATTAGAATGACTGAAATGTCCAAAGTTTGTCCAAGAAGGGACACAATCTTCCTGCTAAAATCATCCAGTATAGTTTTCAAAGAATCATTCCTCCGAGCATTTTTGAGGCATCATAAAGTTTCCAATTTAGTGGCATGTTCTCTAATTTATATTTTCTTTTTTTTTTCATTCTTCAAATCATACTTTTGATCCCCCATTAGATTATTTTGACGCCATTTGTGCTCTCTTGGAGATCTCACATGAAGAGTTTTTTATTTCAATTCATTCGCGAAAACATACTAACGGTTTTTTTACGTCTTTAGACATAGAATAGAAATAGAACTTGTGGCATACAATAAGAGAAATTTTTTACATCAATACTTCGACGACTTAGTGCAAAAGTAACCTTAATTCCTATGCATACGCATAAGAGTTAAGATACTTTTACACAGAGCCGTGGACTTTTAGGAAAGGAAAATATACATAAAATCATTTGCATGTTTATCCGCAATCTGCATGACTTGGGTGACATTCGATTGTTAGTTCTTTATATTTTTGTCTTATTTCTTTACGTCTTTTTACTGTATTCAATTTTCTGTGTTTCTTATTTCAAGTCTCTGGTAGTTTTTTTTTAGATTATTTTATTCAATCTCTCTTTAGTCAAAGTTTAAGTGTCCTTTTGTTTCCTGATTTTGACTTTTCATTTTTGTCTTCTTTTTACATCGATTTATAATCAAACAGGAGCGCTTTAATTACAACTATACTAAGAGATTTTTTCCATTTTAATAAACTTTATATTATATAGAAAATTTTGAAATGAAAAAAAAAGTATTTATGTCAAATGTGTATTTATGAAATTCTTTATATCTTTTTCACCTTCTGTAATTCAGATGCTCAATCTGATAAAGTTACAAGATTACAGATGATCTCATTTACAATTTCGAAAGAGCAAAAAAAAAAGTTAAAAGGGTAATCAAAGATTTAACCATTGTGCATGATTTTTCTTAAAAAAGCAATTTTTCATGATTTTTATTCCGTTTGCTCAATACATTTTTTACTTTTAAGGGTGAACAAATTAACTTTTCTTATAACCAGAAGATTTTTTTCGAAAAACTTTTCAAATCCATAAATTGATGAACTTTTTTCTAAAGAATTCTAATTGTTCTGAGCAAACCGGATAGAAAATGAAAGAGTTTTTTCATTCTTTAAAAAAAACCTCAGAATTACAGTAAAAACTATCATTATCGTTTCTTGAAGATAATTTTTTGTAGATCAACGTTTTTGGCATTTGGAAAATGAAAACAGAAACTGTGATGGAAAAAGAAAGATTTTTTTAAAAACTTTGCAAGAAACCATTTTAGCTGAAAAAAAAATCAAATTTATTTTAAACTTCTATACCCATTATTTATTTGTTTGTTCCTTTTTTGGTGACAGAATTCCATTTTATATACAAAAGATACCATTTTTCGAATTTGATCTATCTCATAAATGGCTGAAATGACATTGTATTTGGTGAATGATGGCATTATTTGTGTATTGTTATGGCTCTGGAGTCGGTTACACAATGCGAGATATCCGTTACTTCTGGAGAGATGGCCTAAGTAGTGTTGGAATGAGCAGCGAAGTCGAACTTCCGCAATTTCGAGTTTTAGGACACAGGCAGAGGGCGACCGAAATTAACCTAACCACAGGTACCCAAACAACACGCTCTCTCAATCAAATTTCTTTTAAGCCCATAAACTTACTTATACTTTTACTTTTTTGGTTTCGTCTCAACACTTAAGTTATTTTGTCTCTTTGTCCTCTGTCTCTCTCTGTTTAACAACCAGAGATATGTGACGGTTCACAATCAACTAACCAACCTGAATGGAGTGTTGAAACTTATATGTTGTTCTTGGTTTTTGTTTTTTTTTTATCTTTTACAAAAATCACATTTTTTAATATTGTTTGTCTCGTTTGCTTATTTGTTTTGGACTCTTGTCTCCTTGTGTTGGACTCACAATTGTATTTGTCCACTTTGTCCTTCCACGAAGGTCCTAAAACACCAATGTTAATGCTTTAGACGTGCTCACGGTTTCGTGTTGGGCTTTTCTAAAACCGGATGATCCTATTATGGACAAACATCGAGTCTTTTTCAAAAAATATTTGTATCTTTTAACGGTTTTTGGACCTCCCTGGGTCACAATTTTTCCAATTTCTCAATATTTCTTCTCTTATCTTAGAATTCGCGCAACATCTGACAGAAACCAATCTCTGAAGAAAGCTTCGTAGAATCTGTTTTTGGTTTAATCGTGTTTCACGCGCCAACCAAGTGTCCAAAAAAAGTATGAGAGGAAGGCATATATTTTCCCCATGAATAAGTTTATATCCTTGATTATAAATTAATTTTACAGTGAAATTATTTTTTGTGAAATTTAATCAACCCCCAGAAAACCTCACACGCACGAAACACCATAAACACAAAACACAGCAATAATCAAACTTATGGTTGAAAAAAAATTAACATAAAATCCTTCGATATTTTAGAGCAAGAACACACTAACACTCTTTTAACTTTTCTAAGTGAAATTAGGGTAAATATATTTTTGTTAGTAATTTTCTTGTCACGTTTTTTCCATTTTTACTTTATGAATTAAAAATAATTTCATACACAATGCGACTCCCCCTATGAATATACATATATGAGAAAGAAATAACTGCATCAGAAACTGTGCAGTGCAAAAAGAAACTTTTTCTCATTCCTTCTTATATCCTATAATAATGTTTCTCTTTAAAAAACAATATCTTACTTGAAGAGAGAAACGAAAAATGATGAAAAAGGCTGTAAATGAACTTGTGCGAGAACTTGAATGCTCAACTAATGAATGACCAAGAGGCTACACTGCCAGAAAACGTGATACATTGTGCAGTGTTGATAATATTTTATTCTCAAAATCTTCCATTCACATCCCACCCACTCCAAAAGACACGTGAAATTACCCAAAAAATTTCCGTCAGAGTGGAGAGAAAATTATGGCAATTACAAATGTATATAATAAATATATTATATAATTTACAACACATGAGACTCCTAATGGGACTACTATAATGTCCGTTGAGTTTTATTGCTGCAACATTTATGTATACTTATTATATTGTTGTTTATTATGGAAAATAAATAATTATGCATAATTACATTGGTTAGATTGTTTAGAACTCATCAAAATCGCATTTGAATTAATTCAGAAGGGTTCCCCATACACTGTTAGAAAAAAGAAAACGTAAGCCACTTCGTTAGGTTTACCGAAATTTTATTTTTATTCAAATCAAAATCTATCTTTTTCAAATTATCATTTCAATAAAACTGAACTGGATTTATATTACTCCCATTAGAGATTTGTCTGGAAAGCAATAGTTAAAAAAAGAATAGAAATTTAATGAAAAAAACATAGAATTTTGTGAAAAGTGCAGTAGCGAAGATCAAAAATTTAGAGAAAGATGTAAAGCAATGTTTATTGAGATACAGAAAAGGCAATATCACGCCGGTTATTGTTTTATTTGTGTATGCTTGCATTTTTCTATCCAAACCATAATCAACTTGCGATCTGCCATCGTGCGCTTTTTACAACCCGCCCAACCCGCCGACCGTCCACCAACCCATAGTCGGATACACAATGAGAGATATCCGATATAAGTGGAACGAAGGTCCCAATTCGGTTGGTGTCTCGAGCGAAGTGTCTCTACCCCAATTTAAGGTTTTAGGACACCGACAGAGGGCTATGGAGATCAGTCTTACCACAGGTACCTGTAGACGGTCACCGATTACCAATTTATTTCTTTTTCTTTTCCAAACTTTATTACTCTATATCATTCTTAAGTTCTATATTATATTTACTATATATGAAAAAAATTATTATATGAAAAAAAGTTAACAAATAACATATCAAGTATTTTTTTGTATATTTTTGGCTAATCAACTTTCAATGGACAATTTTTTTGGATTCTATAACAATTTTAAATTTATATTGACGAGATAAGATATTATAACGTTTCTTCTCCACACCTAGTGATATCTTTGCCAGAGATAAGATCATGTCCATATCCAAAATACTTTACGAGAGCAGATAAAAGTCTTTTGAATTTTGTATTTACCAAAATTAAAAGTTATTAAATTTTTAAATTTTCATATTAGCTTTTCATAGATGTTTGCCATGTTACTAAAAAAAAGAAAAGAATAATTTTACTGAAGACATTACAAGCTAAACCAGTTAATTCTCATCGAATGCACTGTAAAGAATCATTGTCGAAAAACTTTCAATTGGTCATCTATGACTTACAACCATAGTCTACAGTAAAATATTTCATAAAAAAAACATTTGCAAAAAAAAGTCCTTACTGGATGCATTAATAAATTAATTTCTAATAAACATTATTATGGCTAATGGAAATGTTTGTCATGCAAATCTTTTTCAATTAATTTATCATACTCATTACTCTGCCTAACCCTCTCTGTTGACTTAAGCATTAATATAGTGTTTTTAATCCATTTAATTGCAATTTACATTCCCATTAAATTCATGTCACATAATATTAGTTTATCGTAGTGAATTTGAATATTTTCAATGCATTTTGTTATTATCTGAAATCAATAACGTATTTTCATAACTCTCTCTCCAATTTATTATTTTCTCATTTCTCCGAATATTAGGAATTTTATATAGCCAGTGCATTTGATATCAAAATAGATATGTCTATTTATTACTCTTCCTATTTAATAAAAGAAAACCCCACCCAAAGTGAGATAGAGTTGTGTTCAATAAAAAAAATTCAACAGAGAGAAGTAATTGCAGCTATAGAATGGTGGAAAATGCAATTCTAGATACAGAACATACGAGAGAATAGCTGAAGAGTTATAGTGCTATGAAATAATTATATTTTTTATGCATGAGAATCACATTATTTTTTCATTTATTTTCCGGAGTGATTCCACGACGGAGAAAATGTCAGAAAATCCTTTATTTCAATTTGTAGGACAATTATTCGCATAAAAACACATAACCAAACAAATATTACACCATATGCAAATTAATCATCAGAGATTCGTTTTTAAATCCCGAACAAAAAGCAATTGATATTTATACAGGAAATTATTATAAACACCATTTAAAATCGATTTAGCTTGAGTTTCATCATTTTCATTTAGTAACAGCGACCGAAACGTCCTTCTTTTCTGTTCAGCTCAATTGAGACATCCACTCAAAATGATACGCTTTGTACTCCACCGTCCCGTTTTTATTTGTGTACGTCCTACAGTGTGAGCAAATGTTATGTGTAATTTTTTCATTTTTGAAATTTTTTGCGTTTCCGTTTCTCTAGATATAAAAATACCTCCGTACAATGTAAATGAGATCCAATCAGATGTTCATTATCTGAATATACACCTCCCACCCGAAATCCGTATCCCAAATAATTTCCCCTCTCTCTTAAGATACCATCAGTGTCTTGCTACAAGCCCAAGATTGACCATAAGCAATTCTATTATCGCTTTTATTGTATCTTCCTTAGGAAACTACTCACGACTCGCGTGCGAAATCCAATTTGTGCGATCGATGGGATACTATCTCATTCAGATATACATCCCTTCGGGATTGATTGTGATCATATCGTGGGTATCGTTCTGGCTCAACAGGAATGCAACACCAGCTCGAGTTGCTCTCGGCGTAACCACAGTGTTGACAATGACAACACTCATGTCGTCTACAAATGCAGCTTTGCCGAAAATATCCTACGTTAAATCCATTGACGTTTATTTAGGAACGTGTTTCGTCATGGTTTTCGCTAGTTTATTGGGTAAACAAAAAATGATAATAAATTTGTAATCACACTTTTTCAAACACTAATAATCTTAAGGTGGTCAGACGTCCATTGTATAACTGGATGCCACGCCCTCACTTATGCTTTAATTTTTGTGTCACTAAATTGGTTGTTTTTGTCTTTATTTTCGGCACTTTTTGGATAGATTTAGAAAATTGCCTAAGGAGGTGGAGGATCTATGACAACAAACACCTCTTAAGCTGAGATGAGAATATTAGTTTGATTTCGAAACGCTTTAACATCTCCAACCATTAGTTTTTTGACTATGTATAGGAACAATTCAAGGATCGAAGCTTTTCTGATTCATATTCCAAATTTTCTTAGTCATAGTTGAGTTAGATGAATAGATAAAACGAGCTGCCTTTTAAAGATGTAAATTTTTCTATTGCAAAAACTATCGTTTTGAATAAAAGAAATTTATTTTCAAAAATATTAGAAAACCTAACATCTTGTTTATTATTCTTTTA
>CAKKOB020000772.1:16277-35700 GCA_918844115.2 Phlebotomus perniciosus | reverse complement strand
TTATTTGTGGAAAAATATTGGATGACTTTTCCCGAGGCTCTCCCAATCCACAGGATGTCAACATTTTCAGAATGAATAAATCTATCAATTTAAATTCACAAGCTCACAACTATTTTGTATCCAATGCTTTCTTACATGCTTTCGTCTAAAAATAAACATGAATACATAATGAACTTTATGGCTGACAGTGACCTTGGAGATTTTCTTCTTTGTAAAAGGTAAAAAAATAATCAATTCCTTAAAAAGTTGATCTTTAAGAGAGGCAAAAAAGCATATCTGTTGAAATCGTTGATATGTGAGTTTTGTAATGCGAGAGATGAAATAATTTCGCATTAAAATGTAAATTTTCAAATTTACAATTTAAATAAAAATGCGCCAATATGTCACCCTGAACGTATGGAAATCAGAAATATATATTTTTTTCACTTTTGAAACATAATTGCAAATCATATGCATTCCAGATGCATTTTTTAAATGGTCAACCAGAGGAAAATGTCAAAAGAGAATATCACTGGAATTGTAAATCACAACAAACACTCTTCAAATTAACACGAAATAAACTTTTGAAATGAGTCATTCACGGATTAACCACTGAACATCGTATATTTTATATGAGTTTCATAATTTTTGACACGCTCAAGAGTATCCACTAAAAAAAAGGCACAAAGTAATAGGAGAGTCAAAATGGTAAAAAAGTGTATTTTTGACCCAAATTGGCGCCAAAAGCTGGAATTATACATTGAAAAATCATTGAAACGATTGAAACTTTCACTCGAGCCAATCTTTTTTTTCTTCCTCAATCAAGGTTCCGCCGGAGCATCATCAATAAAAATGATGGCGTGGCAAAATGTTTAATAAAAATTCCTGGGTGAGTTTCATGGCAACAATTGCAATATTTAATTTATTGCTCTTTTTTTACTCTCCACCACTAATTTCTCCCACCACATACTTTTCCGCATGTCTGCTCCAATGATTATATCCTGTGTTCACGGTTTTTTAATAATTATCATATTTTTTTAATCTCTTACATATTCACTACAGTTGGTGTGCGCGAAATTCACCAATAAATCGATTAAAATGCCCATCAATTGAAAATTTTATCTCGCTCTCGTGCTTTCTTCTCTCTCCTCCAACACGAATCACAAATGGTATCTTTAATAATGTATTTTTTGTGTTGGACAATGGTTTTTTTGTCAATTGATTACAGTGCATTTTTTTCTGGTTATTATCTTAATTCTATGAACATTTTTCCCCCGCAATCGATCGCTTTTCCACAGTTTTATTTATTTTTGTTGAGTTCTGGTTGAATTTGATTGAATCAAAAAAGTTTTTAATAATATTGGTTTCTCGTAATAACTTGTTTAATTAGGTAATAATCGTAATAATAGTTATAACGAGCGGGAAAATAAAGAAAAATAGACCGCAGCCAAGGGGTGAATATCTTAAGCGAATAAAGCAAAATAAAGCAATTCAAGATGTTTAGTTAGACTTTAGGAAAATCTTGCGACATATTCGGTAGTATAACAATGTATAACAGTTTATTTGTTTAAATTTTTTATGATTTTACATTGATTTTAGTGATTGAAGAAATCCAGAATTTGTTTTCTATAAGAAAAACATTTAACACTGTGTATAACAGTTACTATCAATGGTCTTATTCACTGAAGTGTTTTTAAATATTTATATTTGCCAAATGTGTAAAAAAAATTTCACTGAAAAACTGGAAAACCTAGTGAAAAATGTGAAAATCACGGACAACCCCAAAAAACCATACATATAATAATTTGTTATACTTGTTAAAATTCTTTGATTTATAACAAAGTTTTCATTATTTTCTCTTTTCTAACAAATTTTACAGGTCAATAAACCAATTTTCATTTAGTTATGCTTTTAAAATATTGCAAAATCATTATATTTTCATAACAAAAACTGTTATACGCATTGTTAAACTAATCAAATCACTCAATATTGAAGTAAAATTACTGGTAAATTCTACTTAGATCAATATTTTCCAGCAAATTTTTGTAAAAACAGGGTGTTTTCTAAATTATCGCAACCCTACAAAAACCAGAATTTGTTTTCTGTAAGAAAGACATCTAACACTGTGTATAACAGTTACTATCAATGATTGAATAATTCACTGAAGCACTTTTAAAGCGTAAAAAAGTTTATATTTGTCGAATATGCAAGAAATTTCACTGAAAAACCGGAAAAACTATTGAACAGTGTGAAAAACCACGGATAACCTCAAAAATATTACATAGTTTGTTATACTTGTTCATATTCATTTAATTAAAATAAAGTTTTTAATATTTTCTCTTTTCCAACATATTTTATATGTAAAAAAAATAATCTTTATTCAGTTACGCTTTTAAAATATTACGAAATCATAAGATTTTCGCAATAAAAACTGTTATACGCACTGTTATACTCAACAAATCACTCAATATTGAAGTAAAATCACTGGTAAATCCTTTTTAACACTCTAATCTCCCCTTTAGATCTATATTTTCCAGCAAATTTTCATAAAAACATTCTATTTACAAACTATCGCAACCTTGCATTTTGCGATATTCACCCCTTGGAGCGCCTCCTACAGTCATTGGAGTGCAAAAAGCTCTTTTTATGGAGTGACATTTTTTCACATGTTAAAAAGCCCCTGAGAAAGGCATAAAAGAACACCCACTCACAGAGAATATCAACTTATCCGTCGATTTAAGTCCACTCTCGAGAGGAAAATCGAACGCGAGCGGCTGAAAAGTTGATTGATCGAGTGCAATTGTGTGACTGAGGGTATATGAAAGTGAAAATGATGCTCGAGGAGAGCCAATTCAGAGCTGGTGGCAAAGTAAGAAGCGGACAAATACACAAAAAGAGCCCCCAAGACACCTTTTTTTCCATCGTCTTTTCATGTCGAATATCTTTCACAATTTCGTGTGCGATTCTACGTCTTTTTGGGGGCCCCCAAATTGCCCGTCTTTCTCCCTCTCTAACGCGCAATATCTCCCACCAAAAGCTCATTTCCCGCGTGTTTCTCTCACCCATTCAATCACGAAAGACACTCAATATTGTGGCTCTGGATTGTGTAAGCATCGGCCACGGTTTCATTTTAAAATCAAATTTCAATGTCATCACCAGAGCTAATCACCACATTTTTGGGGGAAATTTCAATGGATTGCCCAAAGTGTTTTTGGGCACACGAGAGTGTGTTGCAGGTCGCTGTTGAAATGCAGAGAAATAGACACCTGAACACTTTCGGCACTGATTGTACAACAAATTGAAGCATTGAAGAGGCATTGAAGAGGAACAGCGAAAAAAATCAAGTGGATGAATAGAGTTTATCTGAATTCAGGCAATTGTAAATTTATTTCGAACGGGTTTTGTCTCAATTAGCAAGGAATTATTTGTTGCTGATTTTTATAAATATTGCATTTTTGGGATCTAATAAATCAATAAGAAAAAAATCTTAATAGCAATTAGATCATCTCGACGGCCCCAAACTGAACTATGCTAACTCTTAAGGAATCCCTGTATAGTTAGCATAGTTCAGTTTGGGACCGTCGATCTGTCTAATTTATAAACATGTCTAAATGGCCCTCCAATCCCATAAGTAAGTAAACTAGAAGCCAAACGGTTGCAAATAGAAACTTTGCGTTTTAGGGAACACCCCCCCCCCCCATAAATTGAACCAGTGTTCAACAACAGACCCTTTATTTGGCCTTAATCCCGACCTTTTATCCCGGTAAACATTTACCATGGAAAATCCAATAGAATATTCCACAAACAATTTTCTCATAATTCCATCATGAAACTTCCGTAGAAAAAAAACTTCACTCATTGAACAATTCCACGGACATTGCAATGGAATTTCATAGGAAACATTTTTAAAACCGAAATTTTCTGCATCTTTATCACTACTTTATCTACTTTTTCTTTGGATTTTATTCACAACTTAACCCCTTCTAAACTTTCCAGCACCCACACTGCCCAAATTTCCTCCAATTTTAACACAAAACCCAACAGAAAGTCACCCAAACGAAGAATTGGGTCTCGCAAAGCCCCACCTCTCTCAATTTTATGCATATTTTCCATATTTTTCAATTTTAGTAGAGAATGCGCCGTCAAATGTCAATTCGGCTCATAATTCCTTTTTGACACTTGACAGCGACGCGTAGAAAACAGTTTTTGCCCAAGTTTTCGCGGATGATCCATTTTCCGCAGCCAGTAGACGCGAGAAATCTCAAAACCGTAAGATTTTTGGCGCGATATTTTTGCAAAAAAGTTTCTCTACATGAGCGCCATTTGAAACAGTTTATTGGAACTTTTCGAGGCCGCCATTCATTGTTAGAGTGCATTTCTGTTGATTATTTGTGGAAATGAAGGAAAATTTGACCCAAAGACTATTCAAGTTATTTTTTAGACTTGCCAAAAATGACAGAAGTCCACTGGCAAGCCACTGTCATGATCTGACATGGAATCAAATGCAAATTTTTGAATGAAGTCACCTGGTTTCTGCTCACCTATGATACCTCTGATCTAAATTGTCTTAGATGAAACTTATGAAAATAAAACTTTCGCAGTCACTTGCACTCACTTTTCAGCAATCTTGAAATTTTACCCCTAAAGGGTTAATTTTTTATTTTCTTTTCCTAAAACTATGCAATTTTAAATAGAATTCCACCCGAAATTAGGCAATATTTAAATATATAGTCATATTATTCCGCCATATGCTTTTTAAAAATCCATTTGTTTCTGGTAGGTATTTCCCAAAATAAATTCCTAAAACAAACACTGAAAATTTGCTGAAAAAGGGATCATAAATACCAATAAATATTCACCCCCTTCGGCTCAAACGGTTCAAACTGAAAAAAAATGAGGAAAATCAACAGAATTCATGCAATATTTTATTATCTTCGTTGCTCTTTTCCACTTAATCTCACCCTAACAACAATAAAATTAAAATAAAACCTAAAAAATAGACACCATATTTTTCTCACTTAACTACAAAATAAATATACAAGAATAAAATATATATTATTAACATTATATACTTGGAGAATTTTGTATAGTCAATTTTAACCACTATTTCAAACTTTTCGTCTAACAATTAAAGTTTATTTCAGCGGGAAAAAAGTCTGAGTAATTAAACTTTAAAAACTTAATAAAAAGCTACAAAATGAGAGGAAAAAAATACAATTGGAAATAAAAGAAGACGGAAAAGTTGCAACTTTCGAGATATATAGCTTTCTGGCGCGATGGACTATTTCTCAAAACATTTCGACAGTTGCTTGTAACACATTTTTTGAAGACACACTCTTGAATTTGGAGAGTTTATTTGAGAGGTTAATAGAGCTACTGAACTGAAGTCATTTTCTATATTTTTTTCTGGGTGTATGTATCTCTCAATTCCAGACTCTCTCGTGCTTTTCATCGACTTGTTAAAATTTCATTTAAGTACGTAATAAAAATGTTTGCACTCCAAGGAATTTCCAATGAATTCAATCAATATCTAAGTGTTTTTCTTTCATACTCTCACTTTTCGTGGGAGATTTCATTCCGCCTCCTTGTCTGATTTGTTGATGCTTTTTAGTGGAGGAATTGTTATTACAATAATCTTTTTTCTTCTCTCACATTAGCAAATGTTAAAATGTTTGTTTTTTTTAATTTTTTTGGAAACTCTATCGTTATGATTTATTGTCTCACCTTGGATCTCTCTTCTCTTCTGTTTTGTGTTTTATTTTTTTCCCCGTCTCGAAAGAGACAATTATCATGTGAATTTCAGTAACATCCACCGATTAAGATGACTATCTAAACGTGAATCTAACATTCTTTAGGCATTTTCTCATCTTGGGTGTGTCCTTAATAAACCTCAACACTTACATTTATTTTTTTTTGTCCATTCCCCCATTTTGAGAAAGATTCATCATTATTTTCACTATGTAATTTGCATTATTGAATTTTTACTTCCTTTTTTAATTTTCTTTTAAGTCCAGCCCGAGAAGCTGAAAGAGAGAGAATCAATTAGCCAAAAAAAAAACAGAGGAAAAATCCTCACCAAGAGACATCAACTCACGATTTTCTTCTCTCTGTTGTTTGTCGAGAATCTTATAATTGACACAGTCAATTAGTAACTTGTTAATTTACATAATTTCTCCCATATTTCCGCACAAGAAATAAATATTCAACTCTCACAGTCGCGCGCCCTCCAGCACTTTTTCACCCAATCTCATTAGGCAGCATTTGCTCTTCTCCTCTCTCTCTTAGTAGGACAGCGCCGAGGCCGATCGCGATCCCACCGTGAAGTCTTTATATTGCGAAAATACAGAAATCTGAAAGAGAGAGAGAAAAAAACAAAGTGTTGGATATTCAAATCTTTTATATCCTACAAGGGGGAGATATATTATATGGTCAAAAAGACGTACACCACTTCCAGCACTTCCATTTTTGTAGAGAAGCTCCTAAAAGCTCAAATTCGGATGCTTTCAAGAGCTTTCATCCTTTCAATTTTTTCTACTAAAGCCCTCAAAAAAAAGGTTAGGTACTAGAAGCTTTTCAGCAAGCTTTCTAGAAGCTTTTCAAAAAAGCATTCTAAAAGCGCTTTTCAGAAAGCTTTCTAGAAAGCTTTTTGGAAAGCTTTCTAGAAAGCTTTTTGGAAAGCGCTTCTAGAAAGCTTTTTGAAAAGCGCATCAAGAAAGCTTTCTGAACAGACGCTTTTAGAATGCTTTCTAAAAAGCGCATCTAGAAAGCTTTCTGAAAAGCGCTTATAGAAAGCTTTCTGAGCAGCTTCTAGAAAGCTTTCTAGAAGCGCTTTTCGGAAAGCTTTCTAAGAAAGCTTAAAAAAGGCTTTCCAATAAAAGGTTCTACAG
Source organism: Phlebotomus perniciosus (assembly GCA_918844115.2). Lineage (NCBI taxonomy): Eukaryota > Metazoa > Arthropoda > Insecta > Diptera > Psychodidae > Phlebotomus > Phlebotomus perniciosus. The sequence continues at coordinate 28,834 of CAKKOB020000772.1, read as the reverse complement.
CTTTGTGGGTGAAAGCTTTAAGATAATCTGCAAAGGCTTCCCAGAATTTTCATAAGCTCTAAAAATGATCCGAAAGCTTTACATATTTTTTCAGATTTTCTTTTAAATACTCATAAATTTATGTAGGCTTTACAGCAATTTTAGAAAGCTTTCAAGTTATCAATTTGACATTTTTCAAAGTTTAGGAATTTCCTTAAAACCCATTTCAAAAAGCTTTAAATGTTTCTTTTAAAGTGCGTGAAGTGAGCTTTAGAAATGCTTTAGTGACTGTGGTGACTGTAAACGAATAGCTTTATTAGATTTAGCTTTAGAAGAGCTTTCAGTGACTAAAAAATTGTCAAGACTCATAGTTTTAAATTTATGAACTGAATAAAGCTTCATTAAATGGAGAATGACAAATTTTAAACGCTCCAAGAAGTCCGAAAGTTTTCAGGAAATTTCAAGAATTTCTATTAAAGCTCTACAAAATTTTAAAAGCCTCAATTTTTCCTTTTTTTAAAGCTCTCTGCGTTCAATGCGATGAACTTACTTAAAAAAGCTCAAAATTGCATTGTGAAAAGTTACAAGCTTTTCCAAAGCTTTTAAAAAGTTTTAATTTGATAAAGCTCTGAAAAAATTCTCAAAGCTCGTAAAATTATAAAGCTCAGAATAACATGCCAAAGCTCATAAAACTGATAAAGCTCTGAAAACTTTCCAAATCTCTTGAGCTTGGATTTTTAAATAAACCTTTAATTAGCAATCTAATCAAAATAAACCCGAAAATTTATTTACGGTTGAGGTTATGTCGAAATTGAGCGCGAAACTAAAACGTTTTTCAGGGAACGGTTTGTTTAGACGAAAAATGAGAAAGTGAGTTTTGGAATGCAACGAAAACTCATCGTTAAGCGCTTTGTCGTTAAATAGCGACAAATTTGCAGATTTTTAGCAGAAATTGAACCATTTTTCTTTGATTTATTTTACACAAAAATAAAAAAATGCCTATATTCAGGCGAAATTACGCAAATTTGTGTATTTTTGCAGTAAATGATCCGCCAATGTGCCTATTTGTCAATTTTCCACAATTTAATGAACTTGTCGAACTTGTCCAGCGACTGTTTCTGTTGATAATGGCTGAAATACATGTTTGGTGCTTTTATAAATTGAATTATGACATCGGTATGATGGATTTATCAATTTATCAGGGGCCATAAACGCAATTTATATTTGTTGATAAGGAAAGAACATCATTGAAAATTAATTATCTGAATTTTTCCTATGGGATTTACAAAATGATGCAATTTAACTGCCATTGGGGATTCAAGAGTCTCTCTCTCTCTTTAAAGCTTTCCGCGGATTTTTCCATCACCCTACATTTTTTTTTTCTTGAGAGACACTGAAAAAATATTGACTCTAGATAATTCTCTGCTCACGTGCTTTCCTTAGCCAATATGTCTTCACGTGATTGTTCTTGTCATTGTACGGGAGGGCAAAAAAAAATCAAATATCCAATTACACACATTTTCTTGTGAATTTTTCATCGCATTTTCTGTTTATCAGAGTACAAAAGCTCTTCCGCCCATACATAATTTCCATCGTAAATGCCGGGGAGAGACAGATTTTTGTGCTCCTCTATATGGTTGGATTTATTTCAACATTATATGGAGAGAAGCGCGCTCAGACAAAAAAAGAGCGAAACATTTTGCAAAAGCATTCAAGTCAAATATTGTCATTTGAATAATTGAACAGCGATTGACTTCCAATGTAATGCCAATCACGTAATTTTTAAATGAGAACCAACCCAGATACAATATTTAATATTTGAATCCAAAAAACAATTGTTTAATACGAGGTGGACAAATAAATTGCAGATAAACAGAATTTATGAATTCTAAATGTGCCTTTCCACCCGGCGAAGCTTATCGCATGCTTTTATTTTATCTTGCGGGTGAAAACATCGAGAAGCCTTCCTTCTAATCAATTGAGTGACGCACATTGTGGAGACATTCGAGAAACTAATAACAGAAAATTAGCACTACTCCGATAGAAGTTTCGCTGCGGAAAGTCCTCAGAGAGTGAGTTGTCTCCAAAGTTTGAAATAAACACAAAGCGACAGTATTGCAATAATAACTGGAAGACATTTGCACTTGGTTCAATGAATATTGATCAGAAAAACGTCATGAAATATTCATTTGATGGCGAAACTAACCATGGAAAAACATATATTTGCACAAAAATCGATTTTTTTTTTTAGAAAATCAAATCATTGGCACAATTTTACAGGCAATGCAATCAAAAGCTCTCATCGGCAAATGAAAACCCTTATAGGTAGTCGTTGTAAAAATTAACAAGTTTTGCTCAAAAATATAATAAGTTATCAAGGGCGAGATATTATGGTCAGAAGGGAAGTGAGCTTTGAGAAGTGGAGTGGAGCTTAGGGAAGTTGATTTTTAAGGGCTTTTTGAAAACTTCCAGGAGCTTCTAAAGAAATTATTAGACTTTGAAAAATGTAAGCCAGATTAGCTGAAAGCTTTCTAAAATTGATGTTCTACAGAAATTTAGAAGCACTGGAAAGAAAATCTGGAAAATTTGTAAAGCTTTCGGATAATTTTAAGGAACTTTGAAGTTCTCGTTGAAGTTTTTGAAAATTATAGAAAGCTTTTGCAAGTTTTCTTGGAGCTTTCCTAAAAAAAAAAACTTTAAAAACTTTCCCTACAAAGCTTTAGAAACCTTTCATAGAAAGCTTTATGTAGAAACCTTTTCTAGCAAGCTGTTTTAGAAAGTTTACTTTAAGCTTTTTAAGAAAGCTTTTTAAGCTTTTTAAGAAAGCTTTTTCAAAAGCTTTTTAAGAAAGCTTTTTTCAAAAGTTTTTAAGAAAGCTTTTTCAAAAGCTTTTTAAGAAAGCTTTTTCAAAAGCTTTTTAAGAAAGCTTTTTTAGACAGCTTTCTTGGAAAGCTTTCATAGAAATCTTACTAAGAAAGCCCTAGAAAGCTTTCGTAAAAAAACTTCAGAAGACTTTAGGTTTAGAATATAAAATTGATAGAATAAAAGCTCTTCAAAGCTTTTGAATTGGGGCTTTGGGAAACTTTTTAATAAAATGTGGAAGTGTTGGTAGTAGGTTACTTCTTTCTGATCATAATATCTCCCTCTTGTAAATTATAGTTGAAGAAATGAATATCAGTTTATTTTGATTTGATGGAATTGATTAAATTCATCTCAAGACTTTGTTTCTTGAATGAGAAACTCTTTAATTTACATTTAAAAAAAAACATTTAATAGCGTTTCTTATAATTGTTAAGGTTTAGATTTTAGAATCTTTACATCAACCCAAAAAGATCATTAAGAAGCCCAACAAATTGCAGATTTGCAGATCTTTAAAAATTTCTGTAAAAATCCAATAATCTTAATAGACAATAGGCTTTTTCTACTAATCTTTACTTTAGTATTCGAAGAACCTTTTTGGCAATATCGCCTAAAAATATGCAAATCTTCCTTAATATCGCCTAAAAGTCTGCAAAACATCACCGATGGAGCCCAAAAGTTGGCAAATAATCACCAAATCTGAAATCAATTTTTTTGCCCCATTGAACAAAACCTCCCAAGTTTCTTTTCTTCCCATCTGAATAATTCACAAATTGATAGTGTGTTAATAAATATTCTATCCATGTCGTCAATAGAATGGCTTTTATGGCACTTCAATAAACACCAATTAACGTCCTCGCTATTGACTCAGATGGATGGAGAATTTTTGTCTATGAGAGCGACAGACTCACCTTGTCTTTGAGCTGTTGACACAGCTGCAGGGACACTGTGAAGAGCACGAGGACCTCGTTGAGCCACGGAACGGAGCACTCGCCCTGGTACGTGTCGAATTTCATGGTGCCCTGGATGTTGGTGAGCTGATACACAGCGAAAATCAGCTTATGACTCTGCAGGTAGAAGCTGATGGCGAGATCTTCAGGAAGATTCGGCGACAGGGATTTCTTATGAAATGAAATTTGGCCATTAGGAGCCAAAAGGGATTTGCTTTTTTGCTTTTTTTATTCTTACCATATTTCTACTCTTCATCAATTCGTCAATGGATTTCTTCTTTGGGATCACGAGACTCGTTCTACCGCGCTGCAAGGCGCCTAGAATATTTCCCAAGACGTGGAGAACCTCATCCGACGTCCTGGAAGGGAATAATATAACAACTGAGGTCAATTGTTCTAAATTCCGTTCTTTGGCTGTTTGTCCGTATATCCGTCTGTTATTAATCTCAGGCCACCAAACGGATGCAGATAGAGACTTCGAGTCTTCGGAGCCTTAAAGACTACCCAATGATCACGACTAGGACCTTAATTTTTCTCATGAACCCGGCATTCTCCTATAAGACGGGTTTTCAAGGTCAAAGGTTTAAATCTTTATTTTAGGGGTTTTAATCATCCCAACCCGAATATTTCAGCATTCTTTAGAAAGGGATATTTTAATATCCTACTATCCGGAATCGGTTCAAACCGGTTCTGAATCAGTTGAAATCGGTAATTTTGAAAAAAAGAAACCATATTAATATTAGGTTGTTGCAATTTGTTCGTTTAGTTTTGTTCTGAAAATTTTTATACTTTTTGTTAACAAAATTAGACAAGTCTCTTTGGAATCGCTAGTTCCTTTACTATCAGAATCTGTCTTGCATTTTGTGATAGGACCAAGTTCTGGGCACCTAGAACCAATTGATTCTAGGGGTGCAGATTTTGTAAGGATCTCTTTAAGTGACTGTCCACGAAAGTGAGGATATTTCCGGAAAATTTCGAAAGGGGGGTGGGATAGGGGAAGGCCCAATGTAAACTTTGTGGAACAACTTCTCCCCTCACCACCCTCATCAGCCCCCAATACGCATTTGAAAATAACATAATTAAAAATTTAAATTTTCCAAAAATGTTCAGCAAACGTATTTCAAAAGACCTTCGTAAACTCCTCGCGCGATTTGTCACCCACAACCCCGGATTTTGAATTTCCAGTCTAACTAAACCGGTTTTAATCAGTTTCAACCGGTTTTAACCGGTTTAAAACCGATTCGAACAGTTAAAGCTCGTGTTTGGACTTATTTGAAAGGTCTCTCAATTTCCAATCGGGTTTCAATAGGTTTGAACCGGTTAAACAATCGATTGAACCGTTTAAACTGTTAACAAAAAGGTAAAAGTATAAAATCTTTCACTGCAAAAAAAACAGAACAATAACTAATCGACCTAATCGAGCAATTGCAACAACCTAATAAATTGATTTGATTTCTTTTAATATTTCCTTTTTTTAATTTTGAACTAAATCAAATCGGTTTCGAACCGGTAAAAGCCGAAAACAGTCAAATTTTAATGATTTTACTGATTTTTTCAGTTCAAGAATGAAAATGTCTGGTTAAAACTACTTTTTATCTTAGAATTTTCATGAAAAACTTTCAACAAAGCAAACAAATGAGTTAATTTCGCAATAATCTTTTCTTTATCGAAACGCAAGCGCAACGTGTGAGGACAATCCGGAAAGTCACTTTGCACTCACACTTTTCATTAATTTCAGTTAATTATTACAAAAACATGTAATTGTGGGAAATTTCCACAACAATCTCCGTAAATAAAGTTGATCTGTATCACAGGTATTAATTATCCGCTTTTTATCATCAGAATCTTCTTGTTAGTTTTCCAACTTCTTGTTAGCTTTTAGCTTTTCTGTTTATTCTGTAATCTATTTACTGTATCAACAATAAGTGGAATTTTTGGGCAGATCATTCAAAGAGTAAGAATTGTTATGCTTGTCTAGAAGATTTTTGGCCAAGTTGTTTTCTATTGTAAAATATTTAATTCAATAAAATGTTAGAGTCGTTAGAGGCCAAGGCGAAAAAATTTAGTTAGACCAAAAAGGTCATTTTTCAGCAGTTTTCCGCGGGAAAACCCACAATAACTTCATCTTTCACTTTTCTTTTGCGAAAATTATCATTTGTAGGGCTGAAAAATGCATATTTTGCTCAAAATGTGCGATTTGATCGGATTCAATTTTCTTAATTTTTCGAAGAGTCTTGTCCACTCACTTGAACGTGTAGTTCTCATCGACATTATCAATGTGATTGATTGCCTGCTGGAGGTGATTGGCCGCATCCTGGACCTGCTGCAGCTTCCACGGTGAATCCTGGTTGATGGATGTGCGCTGATTCTGGTGGCTCTGCTGCTGCCGCTGCACCTTGAAGCTGATGTCTGCGTGCGTGATGGCGTCCCCCGTGAGTGTCACGATGCACTTCAGCTGCTCCTGAGGCACTGTCAGCACAAACTTATCCTGCTTCTTGCCCTCATTATCGTACAGGGGCACCGGGAAGCGTCTGGCACACTCCACGAGGATCGTGTGGAGCTGCTTCAGCACGGCGTGAACCTCCTCATGCAGAATCCACTCGAACTCAATTTGCTGGGGAATCAGGAATAGTAGCCCATGGGAATCATTGATTTTTTTCACATGGCACACTTTTGGGCACTTTCCCGCCCACCGGAAGTGGACATTCAAACGGTAAACGGTCAATTGGGTCCGTGGCGGTTAATTGAGCGGGATTTGGGTGAGAGAGCGCCCCGGGATCATGGATAAAATGGACTTTTGCTGGACTTACAAGGTTCTGTGCTTCCTCCTTCTCCGTGTCGGCGGCCATTTTTCTACGTTTTCGACGTCGCAACAGAGAATTTTGAGAGAGGGCGCTCCGACGAGTCTGAGGAGCTCCGCCATAATACCAATTGTTCATTTTAGCGGGAAAATTGGCGCCAAAAACACAAAACACCAAATACACCGCAAATTGTAGGAAAATAAACTCAAAAATCAAAACTTTTCTCACAAAAAAAAACTTAGACTCTCGAAGAACGTAATTCTTTGCCGATGGTTGAAGAGAGACTGAGGGCAATTGAATTGTCACGGTCTCAATAAATGCTTAACTCGTTCTGATAAGATTACAGTTGGTTGCATAAGTTTACAAACGGGGGACTTTTAATTTAGATGTATTTGATAAGAAAATTAATAGATAAGACGACTGATCGATGGAAAGTCAGCTGATGAGGCAGCGACTTCCTTAGCATGAATTTATGAATGGGAACTTGTGGGTGGAACTACGTGATTTTCTTATCAAAATGTGTGTAATGATCAATCAGAGCGATTCGCAATTTATAAAACAAATGGCAGAGATTGGGAAGTTAATTATTGCTAAGCTAAAATAGTTTTCGTATTATCAGATTATCCAAATAATTTTAAGTGATGATTGTCTTTACAAAAAGTCCCAAAAGTCTATACATATTTGTTTATCAAAAACTGCCCGACAACTTCCAAGACTATTTTGGACTTTCGCGAGAGCTAATCATTTCTGATTTCTGCACTTCATTTACAATGAGTGTTGAATTGTGCAGAAATCAGAAATGATTAGCTCCCGCGAAAGTCCAAAATAGTCTTACTTTGCGGATGTTGAGCAACAGATTGATAAATAAATTAGGACTTTTTGCCATTCTTCTTCTCTCAGTGTATTTTTGTATCGCAACTCAAGCGCAAGTTACAGTCTTTTTCTCTGAATATCAAGTTTTTTTTCCTAAATGTGTTTAATAATAATGAATTATCCTTGGATCGTTCTTCCGATTCTCCTTTGGTTAAGTTCTTTAGCAAATGCAAAGGAATCTGTTGAGGACTTTCCTTGTGACTTCAGTGACTTGGTGCGCAATTGCTCATACATCTGGGATCCGAAGCTGAAGATCACCGTGTGTCAAGTATTAATTGATCTCAAGAGAGTTGGAAAAGAAAGTTTTTGGCTTTCGTGCAATTTTGCCAATGATCCTTTTCCAAAGGAAGGAGGACCTTGCAATATCCGTGATGAGAAATTAAAAGAAGTTCTCACAAGGTCTCAATTGAACGATGCGATAAAAAGTGATTATTTCTTTTATCTAACAACTTGAATAAAAGATCAAAAGTATTAATTACACATTTTACTATTGCAGAATTTGAAGGGAAAATGTTGGTAAAGATTTGTCCATACAACGTGGAAAGTCTGGCTAAAACTTTTTTGAACGATCCAAGTAGTAAGTTAAACAATTTGCTTTAGAATAGTTAAAAATTATTTATGCTACTTTAAAATTTGAGAAACCTTTGGAGAAAGAGACCCAAAGAATATCTAAAACGAGTGGCAATCCTTTGCGAACGTAGAATTCTTACAGATTATGCCATTACAAATACAGTTAATAAAGTAGAGACTTATATGATACCATTTGTAAAGGTCTGAGCCTAGGCTACAACATATTAAAATTTCAAGAAAATCTATAACAGATCTTCGGAGATATTCAATTTTCAATCTATGATAATTTTCATGTTGACTTTAATGCCACTAGCGGTAGTCTGACGTAGTTCCGATGTTCTGAAGAGTTGTAACATTTTTAGAGACCTTTCCAACGATCACTTAATGATCAAAATCGAGCCCATAGAACGGGAGATTATAACAAAAACAATTTTTTTTCCAAGTTTCAAATTAAAACCGGGTTATCTTAGCTTTAGGTTTATGTAGAGACTTGTGTGATACCTTGTTGGAAAGCTCTCAGCCTAGGGCCTAGGCTATAACATACTAAAATTTCAATAAAATTTATAACAGATTTTCGGAGATATCCTAAAAAGAGTATTTCAAGACTTTTCAAAATGGTGGACAGAGGGGTGGAGGGAGTTCCAATATAGCGCCATCTTGTAATTTACTCGCACTTATGTACTTTTGCCGAAAACCGCAAGTCTCTGTCTATAACGGTTCTGTCGCTGTATAGCAATTCTACGGTTGCCAGAAAAACCGGGTTTTGGCCACCCACTTTTTCGTGATCAGTGAGACCCAAAACACCCCCCTATGGCTATCTCAGACCGGTCTGACGATTTTGGTATTTTGTGACGATCGCAATAGTGGAATCTGTAGGAATTCCACTAAAACCTGAAAGAGATTTAATAATGAATGTATTCAAGATGTTTTGACGCTCATAAGGTGAACCAATACAACTAGTGACGTCAGAAACTATCTACGTCACCCATTCCCCGCCTATGTGAAAAAAATGACAGATCGTGACCCATAACCTAAAAAAATGCATTTAGTGGTGCACCTTAGAGCCACAACACGGAGAGAGTAAAAATCAAACATCTTGTTCAGTGATTATGTATTTGTATTAAATTGTAATACATTTATATTTTTAAGGTTATCCCATAAATTGAATCTCATTGTGAATTTGTTGCAAAAATTAGTTAAGACACCAAATCTTTCTCTTGACCTTCCAAGACGCTGTTTTACAAATTTATACAAATTTATGCAATCGCGCTTGAACATTTATTTCTCAAAATTTTCCACTTCCTCAAAATGCAGCGTGATCGTATCCGTTACTCTCAATCATTCAAATTTCTTCACACTCTCTACTCGCATCAGCGCCACTTTTCCTCCAACGGCCATCAGTTGAAGCACCCACTGTGTCACCAGAAAAGTTTGTTTGCGTTTCTCTCTCTCAATTTTCATGAATTTCCGCACTAAAACAATGCTTGACCACACCAAGAGGTCTCGAAAGTGGCTCAATACACTCCCTTGTGCATCAACAACGCAAAATACTCTTATATAGTCGTAGCATTCGCGGGTGAATCGGGTGAATTGTGTGTGGTGGATATTGTTGTCAGAGTTTTCTCGCGGAGAGATTAATCTCCTGGCCCAGGAGTGAGTACCGCAGCATCCGATCATTGCTCTGGGGAGGACGTCCGTGACACACGCTGATAATCTACGCGGCAGATCAGACACGGCGAGGCAGTTGTTTGCAGACAAGCCTAATCCCCGGACGCTTTGCAGAAAAGGTACACAAAAAACCACTTGTGGCGTTTTTTTTTCTCTATGGGCACAAAATGTCATATGACGCTGCTTTCAGCTAAAGCACGTGACTGGGGCTGTATGTGTGTGTTTGGGGGGAACATCTGCGCTGTGTTGGAACACCCAGGGAAGTCACGAGGAGTGCGCGGATTAGTTTTTGTCCACAGACGGTCAGTGAGACAGTGTGGCGGGAAGTTGGGCAAGATTTTCCAATCTCTGGTCAGTAATCTCACAAATTCTGGGGGAGGAAAGATTCGAGGGGCTTTGAGACTGCTATATTATCCACTTCTTGCCAACACAATATCATATCTGTCTGTCTCTATTTCGCCCCAGAGAGCTGCGTGCCAGATAGGCCGAGGGAGCGTGGAAACGTAAAGTCTCGCGTCCGAGAGCGATCGGGTGGCGAGGGAAGGCGCTAGAATATCAGCGGAGCTCGCCAGCAAATCATTTCCTCCTCGCCAGTTGTCGTTGAGCTGTTGCGCAAAGTGGCTGGTGCTTCGAGAGAGACACACTTCGAAGTGGCAAAAAAAAAGTGCATCAAGAGAATTGAACGGGGTGATTGAGAAATTGAATGTGTGAAAGAAAAAACGGCCACACAGATTGGCTATAGAGAGTGATCAAAGTGTTGGGAAATCATTAGGAAAGCTATCGCTTATTCTAAATGACGTGCCACGAGAATGTCGTCTGAGACTCTGGCGGGAAGTGTGAGGTTCGCCAGAAAGTGCAGACCATCGAAATGGCGCTGTTCAATAAGCTCTTCTCCAAAAGGAAGAATGCTCCTGCCACACCATCGCCTCGGAATGTCAGGTGAGAGAAAATCCCAGTAACTTATCCAAAAAAGTAGGAACCAAGTTGTTGGGGGTTTGTGTTCCGGCTAAACAATAGGCCTTTACTGAATAGGACTCGTATTGTTGTTGAGAAATAAAAAAGCAATTCATTTCCTATAAATTAACTCGCCAATAAGTTATATAAATTCTTCCAAAAAGGCCTATTCATACTTTTTATATGCCGGGACTCAAACCCCCTTCAGGTAAATTGCCATCGCCCGCACAATTTCTCCCCCAATTCCCTCAGCCATGAGAGACACACATGAATTCATTGAGAAACCAACGTCAATTGATCAATTTATTTTTATCATCATTGCAACAAATAGAGGGACGGATCTCTATTTGTGACATCAATGGGGAAAAAGAAGTCACTTTTATGTGTGTCTCCCACTATCGTCACAGTTAATACGGGGGACGGCGGCGAATTGTAGTGAATGAAGTAATTATGCAATTTTCGAGATCATGTGCTTTTCCTGCGCAACCATCACATCTCAGGGAATCATCTCGAAGAGAGGCGTACAATTTATGTCATTTTTTGTCGATAAACAGATGGAATTTCATTCGAAAGATATAAATCATAGTGATTATTCGCGCATTGTCTTGTCGAGATAGAGACACCTTTTGTGCTTCAAAATCAATCTTTGAAGCTCAAGAAACACACAATATACTGTCTATCGAGTGATGTTCATCGCTGAGCATCACAAGACTGAAGGCCTAAACCGGAATGTCGCCTATATTTTCAGCAAATACAGGGTGTTTCACTATATTGAAAATAGTGACTTATATAGAGTAGATTAAAATATTTTATTTAAAATATTGGATTTCGAACAAATTTAGTTCATTAACGGGTTTGGATCAGGAGTGAATTAGAATATTAAGTACGAAACATCGCCGCATTAGATTGAGATTAGATTGTCTCAAAATCCTAATCTAATCTTGTCGGTTAACATCATATTCTAAAAAAAATGAATTACAATTTTACCGGAATGATTTATTTTGCGAGATTAAAACATTACTCTCAGCTTCTAGTTGGGATTTTTATTAGATATTCAGTGTTTGAATAGTTTGTTTCGCAACATTTGACATCAAAATAAGAATAAAGTGAGGTTATGTTAGATGTCATCGAATTCCCGAAACTTTTGGGACGAGTAGGACAGATTGAATCCAATGCAATACAATTCCATTCAGCGAGCGGGATTGGATCGATCTGACCTGCCGTTTATATCGACAAAATTAAAGTTAATCTCAATCTAATCCGACGATCGTTCTGCTGTATGCGTCTGTCGCCGTCTTATTCATTATCAAAACGTCATTAGGAAAACGGCAGTTTATGCAAGTTGATATTACAATAATTTGATTTAAAACAATTGCTATACGAATAATCTTTGATGTTTCCTTACAAGTTTTATATTTTAAAATTAATGAAATTAATAAGAATTTATTCGCCAAAACAGTCTTATTAAAAAAAAATGAAAAAAAGATTTTCTTATTGTAATAAACAATCTTATTGTAATTTATTCTAATTAAATGATAAAAAGCAAATTAACGTTACGAACAAAAATCTGCAATGCGCGTGCGTTTTCTTATACCTACGTGCGTTATTCCACGTAAGACTTTCGTCGAACTGTTGCTTAGTACAAAACATGTAAAACTACCGTTTGGCTTAGGCTTTTTTTTAATAGTAGGTACCGCTACTTAGACGTTCTTCGTTAAGCAATTGTCTGTTTTGGACCCTTTTGGACCTAAGTCATGCTTGAGCTTATCTTGAAGCTAAGCATTGATATTTGATAAAAAAATGTTTCAAGCATAGACCCTTGAAAACTGATTGACCGGGTCTGATTTATCATTATCTCAAGATTAGTTAAAAAGTCAAGTAATCGAGCTAAGCAATTACAGTT
>CAKKOB020000772.1:0-16272 GCA_918844115.2 Phlebotomus perniciosus | reverse complement strand
AACCTCTCACAGGTTCTACGTTTGATAGTGATCTCAGAAATCAAAGAATTATTCGCCAGTAGCTCAATAAGAGACTTATTCCAATGCTGCCATAGCTTGAAGAAATTAATTTCGATACTCCGGAGCTGACGGCAATTCCTAACAGCGATATGGAAGATCTCTTTGTCCGGGGAATCAACAGAAACTGTAAGATGCCTTTTGGCTCCGATGATCTCTTCAATGGTTTCACGGTAAGCTGGAAACTCGGCAACCGCCTCTCGCATTGCCAGCAAATCCCTATCACTCAGATCCCGAGTAATGAGAGGCACGATGACGTCATACAAAGGGAGATCGAAAAAATTCGTCCTACTGACTTCAACTTGATTTTCTTCTGCCATTCTATTGCTTGTGCGTCTTCTTAACTCAGGAATTTATCTGGAGATGCTGAAGATCCTTTTCACAATTGTAGTTTGTAATTTTTCACTCACTGACAAAACATGCGTATCAAAAATAAATGGATCCTTTATTTAATAAAAACAAAAAAACGAGTGGCAATCTTAGACTGTGAACCTGGATTTCTTATTAGATTTCTCCAACTCGAATACCAATTAAAAGTAGATTGTGGGCAAAAGTAAAACGACAGAAACACTTTTTCTCTTAACCTGAGATGATTAATGAGATATAGGTATTCAGCAGTTTTTTTTTAAGTGGATATTCAAAGTTTTCTAAACATTTTTGAAAATTTCTTAAATGCAAAAGAATTCCATTGGGTTTTCCAGGAACTCTCCTCAAAAACTTAATTGATTTCCAATCTAAGTTCGCCACAAATGAATCACTGCTCCCATAAGTCGGCCTGTAGAGACTTATAAACGCGTATTTTACACACATGGGTTTAACCTAGAGAAGGTTTGGTCAATTTAAAGCCGAAGACAGTTCAATTAATAACAATTTCAGTGAGACAATAATCAAAATTGTTGTTTTCTAAATGCCCAGCCGGCATTTATTATTATTATTTATTATTTATTTGAACGCAAAAAAAATAGGGCTAATCCCTCTTACAATTTTGCAAAATATGAAAATGATAAGAAAAAAAAACAATACATAATGAAAAAAGTAATAAGAAATAAGAGAATGATAAAAAAAAAATTCAAGAGAAAAAAAATCAAGCCGACCCAGCCTGGAAGTGCCTGCAGATCCCGCCCACCGACTTGCGACACTCTCCAGGAAGAGAGTTATAGAGATTCACCCCTTTAACAAAAAGAGTGCGGTAGATATAGAGTAGATATATAGAGTAGATTAAAATATTTTTGGATTTCGAACAAATTTAGTTCATTAACGGGTTTGGATCAGGAGTGAATTAGAATATTAAGTACGAAACATCGCCACATTAGATTGAGATTAGATTGTCTCAAAATCCTAATCTAATCTTGTCGGTTAACATCATATTATAAAAAAAATGAATTACAATTTTACCGGAATGATTTAAAAATCTGCAATGCGCGTGCGTTTTCTTATACCTACGTGCGTTATTCCACGTAAGAGTTTCGTCGAACTGTTGCTTAGCACAAAACATGTAAAAATACCGTTTGGCTTAGGCTTTTTTATAGTAGGTACCGCTACTTAGACGTTCTTGGTTAAGCAATTGTCTGTTTTGGACCCTTTTGGACCTAAGTCATGCTTGAGCTTATCTTGAAGCTAAGCATTAGATCTTCGATTAAAAAATGTTTCAAGCATAGACCCTTGAAAACTGATTGACCGGGTCTGATTTATCATTATCTCAAGATTAGTTAAAAAGTCAAGTAATCGAGCTAAGCAATTACAGTTAGTATATTGACCCCACTTCAAAGATTTTACGAATTCCATATTCCATTGCTTAAACTCGATGCTTTGAATTTGAAACTTTTGAATCTGAGAATTTAGTTTTAACCCTGTAACCTTTACCAATTCAACTCGTCTGAAAATCAAAGCCCCAGACTAATCAAAGCAACAGACAAACCATTACGAATCCCCAATTCCCAGAAGATGGAACAAAAGTATTGAAACTCCTCTTTTTCTCCTCCAAAAACCTATTGATCACTATAATAATTCACATTTATTCTTGTGAGTCACTTGTTTCCAAAGCCGTTTGTTTTCTTCCATCAACAAGCTCACGAGATCAATCTGTTAGCATGTTAATCTGTGAGAATTTTCTCATGCATTTATCAGCGTCAATAGAGAGCAAGAATTTTAACTATTTTTTCTTGCCTTTAACTTGTAATCTCGCTAAAATCACTGACAAACAAGAAATAAATTGGACTCTTGTGATTATCACATGTCTTTGAACGTTCTCTTGTTTATCAGAAGAAAAGGTGTTACAGTGAGAAGTCACACATATAAAATTTGCAATTAGGCTGCTCAAATTATCACTATATATTTCAAAGTGTACATAAAAGTGGAACAAGTGTGATTTTCCTTGCGATTATAGTTGCGAGAAACAAAGGGTGAGACAGAGAATGCATTTATTATCGGGCTTTGGGCGCGAAGGGCAAAGAAATGTGGGTATTGCTCAATGACCTCTAAGGTGAGATATAACAGGGGAATTTGCGGGCTATTACATGGAAAAAATCACACAGATTAGATCACAATTAGTGGCAACAAATTACTGGAATTGAATTTTCTAGTTATTTTTAATCTAATTCATCAATTATCTTCAATTAGTTGAGCTGACGCGAAAGATAGGGAAATAATTGGGTTTTTGTCACATGGGCGAAGTCGAGGGGGGTGGGGAGGTGGTCTTGGAGTGTGGGAAAATGAGATATCGCTACCCAATTTTCCTTGTAATCACAAAATATCACCGCATTGAATTGCTGTTTTTCATTACAACTCAAGTGAAGTGCTAGAGTTTTTTTTTGGCTTCTGAAATGGGCTTCCAAAATGAAAGTCAGCCAAAAATTTTTAGTGTAAAATGTTATTAAAAGACTTTCATGAAGTTTGCCAAATTCCTACTGAAATATGGTTTGTGTCTCGGTAAAATAATATACACTTTGTTCAATGGTGTTCGGTTTGTGTCTTCGCTATAACTCCTTTCCAAAATGAGGTGAACATCAGAAGACAAAAAATTGTCTTTTAAACAACGATGATCAACGAAATAGGCCACTAACTAGTCTAAATAGGCCTATTTAGAGCGGAGACAGAAACCTAGCGTATTTAGCAGGGATTCAAAACATTTTTCGGTTGGATTTTGCCTTATTTCAGGATCTCTACTCGAAATATAACATCTGTTTATCTTATCAATATGTCTTTGAAAGCTTATAGTTACAAGGGTCGCTGTTCGATTCTAAATACGTTCATACTTCGACTCTACTCTTTACTACAAAGTTTCAGCTGAAAAGCAAATTGCTTTACCTCTCTAGGTATAACCCAAGGGAATCCCAGCCCCCAAGCTAAGTTTTTTGACACGTCCTCTCATCTTTATGTTATTTTCTCCAATTAAACTTGTGAGGAGTGAATAAGGAAATAATATTTTATCATTATAAAGTTAGTAATAACTGCTCAGAATTATACAAGAGTTTTTCTAAAAATAAAGGCCACGAAATTTCTTGTCAAGTGACTCTCCTTTTAATGCTGTGACTTGCGATAAAGAGACAATAAGAAATTATTATCATAGTTGCTTTTTCCCGTGTAGGCTCAAATTATCTTGAATCTTTTTTTTTTCTTCTTCTTCGAAAAACATTTCCACTCGCGAACTCGTGTTTGTGAGTTACCACGCAAAGTGCACAAGCACTTTGACTCTTTCCCGCGCGCGATCGTGGCTGAGGAATTAGTGAAACTGCTGTCTGGGTGACGATTACAGTCTGTGGACAAATATTTGCTAAATATTTTGCTATTTTTTGACAAATTACCCCCCACATTATATTAATTGCTCGTGTGTTCATCAAATAGGGATCAACAGCAGAGAATCCCTCAATTTTCTGCTGCTCATATCTTTCTGCCCTCACAAAAATTGTGCGTTATCCCAAGAAGAAGAAGAAGAAGAAAAAACCGCAAAAGAGAGAGATAGAGTATACACAGTCATATATTTTATTTGCTGTGCGACTGCTCAACTCAAACTCACGTGCTCTTTATTTTTAGATCAACGAACCAAATGATCGAAAACGTTGAAATCTGTTTTTTTTGCGCCAAGACGTTTTTCACTTGAGACCGCGTGAAAATGATCGCGAATAATATTCTGTTGACTTGGCACAGTATTTGTCTTAGCGGTTGCTTCTACTGATCAGCGCGGGGGGAGGCCGACGACAAGGGGAGGGAACTAAAAGTGCGTTCTGCCAATATTATTGGCAGAAAATGAAAATTATTCCACTCAACCTTATTTTTTTTCTTTTCTGTTTCCATGCATTTCACACAAATATGTTGTTTTTTTTTTACGTCGATTTTTCACCCAATTTACATATAATGTGAGAAATGTATGCTGTGAATTCTTTTTATCGTCACTCTTTGTGTCAATAAAGAGCTGAGGAAATTTGTCACGAGACTAAGGTCAAGTGGAAATGTCTTATCGCGGAGAATTATATGGAATGAAGAAAATGAAAGATGGTTTAAATGCTATACAAATGAAAAAAACTGATTTTGCGGGGTGATATAATTTTGTGGGTAATATATTTCAAAAAGAAAATATATAAACTTATCCTCGACCTTATTAAGATTGCTATTATCTTGAGATTGAGGGTTCGTTAGACATTTTGAGATTCCCAATTCGTGAGGTTTCACAAGAGTTTCTGTTCCAGACAAGACCGGATTTAAAATCGAAATCATACTTAGATGGAAGGTTTAAATCAACATGGATAAGTCACTGTAATAGAATCAGCTTTTTTTTTGCCAAAAGCAAATCAAGAAATCTTATCTGTCAGACACTTTCATCTTGAACTTGATTTTGAATACGAATTTGAAGTTATAGGTTTGACTTCCTAGGTCAAAAGATAAATTTCAAAATTAGGTCGAATACCAGATCAGTCAGTTAGGGTGCTTTAGCACTTAACTGCTTGGCGTAAAATGCCTAGTTAGATTTCATGATCAAGATCAACTTTTTAGGTTTTCTTACTGATATTTTGTACTGAAAAGCTACTAGCTAAGCTAAAACTGGTCGACCGCTGGTTTTTAGGAATTTGTATTAGTTTGACGAACTTGAAGGTTTTGAAAAAGATTGTTATAACTTTAACCGACAAAGCCAAAACTGAAAACAGAATTTAAAAAATAGATTTGGGTTTGAAAAATAAAGAAAGGAAAGAAAACTTTACGGATCGTGCCACAATAACTGGGCGGGTTAAGCAAGGTCTCCTAGTGCACGCAGGTCTATCAAAATCCTAAGCTTTGTTTATTTTCTGCGCTAAGCGCAGTTTCTTAACCCCTAATTTCAGTATTAGAGGAGTTTCCAAATCAGAAGTCCATTTTCTAAGCAGGTATAGGGTTATTTTTGGACTTAATCTTGTATCGAGTCCCTTATCTGATTTTGTATTGCTTACTTTGAAACTTTTAACTTTATAAAATAAACTTCAAGAGTCTAAGATTTAGGCTTATCAGAATGTTTACAAATTTTATCAGTGCTATAGAACCAATAGCGCATAAGTGCTTCCTCTTGAAAACAATTATGAAATTCTCAATGTTAAATTATGTTTATTGGGCATTCAGTTCCAAATTTCTATTTTTTGTTATTTGATCCTGATCAATTCCCTAATTGCTTTTATTTAGGCCTTGTTGTTACACGTAAAGTTTAACTTCAACAAGCGTTGCACTTGACGAGGCAATTGAGGTTGAGAAAGAGCACCCAGTAGCTAATCTCGTTGAGTGCCAAATAGCGACATTTTGCTGCATTATAAATTGATGAATGATAAGACCCACAATGTCTGTTTACACTCAGCAATTGGAGTGTGTTTATTTCTCTTTTCTCTGTAATTGTATGTTGCGGGGCGTGTAAACTCCAGCCAGAGTCACATGCTTAGGGTGTTTTTCTTTTCGTGATTGATGGGGATTATTTCAATTTGAGAGATTACTAGTTACGTCGCAGTTAAAGACTCCAGTATGTTTTTTTTTCTTTTAGTTCTCTTGACATTCTTTTTCCCTCCTAACTGATGTATTATATGCTTTGCTAATCGTTTTATTGCTCCCTCAAAGAGGTGTTGATATGAAATTAGTTGGACACATTTTTCTTTCTCTCTCTCCACCTGTTATGTTTTTTTTCTTCATTCGCCATAATGTAATCTCTCTTTTGATGATGAAAATGCCCAATTGCATTGGACTTTGACGTTGAGTGATTAGCGGACATATATGGATGGAAAATTGATATTTTGCTTGCTGTGAATGGAAATTTCAGAGAGTGTCTGCGAAAATGCTTTCATTTGTGATGTGTCAACTCCGGAGTTCGAGTGAGAATGTATGAGGTGAGACGCGGTTGCGATTGTTTAATTGTTTAAACACATTCAGAGCTCCCCAAGTCATGTGATTGTTGCGCTTGTTCATTCGTGCGCGTTTACTTTGGGTAGGTGAGGTCAGACTTTTCGTTGTTTGAACGGTTTGAACACACTTCAAATAATTCCCAAGTGGAAAGAGTGAGAGAGAGAGAGCAACAGGGTGGGGTGAATTAGCCAATATTCTAGAATCGATGGTCATTAATCAACTTGCCACGGAAGTTATTGGGAATGCTCTAGTCTGAGAGTCAAAAAACATAAACTTATAATGTATTTTAATCCTGAAGAGAAAAAAGTTTATTTTTTATAATTTTTTTTTTGGTATTGTGCTTATAACTGCTATTTTCATTGGCAAAAATGCGCTGTGTTTGGGTAGCGTGGCAGAGATCAGGTGACTTCACTTCGAGACCTATCCTGAACTCACATGCTTCTCTTGATGTTTTCATCACATGATTCTTCGGTTGGTCACATTTTCTAATTGTTCGCAAATATAAAATGTGGCAGGTGGGGAGGGGGAGGGACACAAATAGGAGGTGATATATTAAAGATGTTTTATATGTGTGTTAGGAAAAAATATATAAAGATGGGTAAAAATAGCTGAAAATTTATGTAAACATTTCCGTTCCACCGCTCCTTGATATATTGCCGAAAACTATGAGCATACAGTACAAAAAAAATAAAGATGATTGAGACATGAATAAATATGTTGACTAAAGTGAGAAAGATATAGTCGTGTGTGAAGAAAAAAAGACGACAGAAATAAGGTGAGGGACGAACAAGAGGAATTTAATCGCGCGCAGGTGATTCACTCACATGATCTGCAATCGCGCTAATATACAGCCGGGTGTTAGGCGGTGGGAAAAAAAATGTTGTCTGGGTGCTAAGTAGGAGCGCGGGTGAAATTCAATATATTGTGAGAGCGGAGGTATTTTTTTTATTCTCTCTTATCACTGTCGCGTGAGTTGTGATAGTGCTGATATAAGCTTCTATAATATAGCGTCACTGTTGGTGATCTTTTGATGATCTTGGCGCGATCTTTCATCAAAGATCATCATATTGAAATCAGTCAGATCAGCCACTTTACATCCTCTTTTCATCCCATATAGTTTGATCTTCTGCGAATTGGCTCATTTGGGTGTGTATTGATGATTTTTTTTCATCCTCTCTTGCTTCTTGAAATTTCCGAAATCCGAATGGCTGTTTCACGGAGTCACGCGCCAAAGCGAGTCACTCGTTTTGGGTGGGAAAAAAACTATATGTATATCTATATTCTATATGTATCAAGAGAGTTGAGTGGAAAAGAGCGAGACATAGGGGCTCTATAGGAAGAATTTATACGTGAACAATATCAATGAAGATGGAGAGAGAGATAGTTGAGACAGCAAAAGAAAAAATGTTGCAGGAGGAAAGAGTAGAGAGAGAAAAAAAAGACACAATATCAGTGCAAAAAGTCTTTTCACGTGATTTTGAACCAGATTTAGCTCACAGAGAGATCACAAGAAAACTTACCCAGCATGCAAAATTACTATACATAAGAGTTATTTACAATTTTATTTATATTTAGAATTCTTCGCTTATATTTTCGTGGCGGATGAGAAAGAGTAAATATTTTTTTTGCGCTCCGCGACTTCCATGCAAAAGTCAACAGTGTAAAAAAAATTCTAATTACGGCATTATATGAAATTTACACAGTGATGATCATATTTTGCGCCAGTCACAATTTTCTCTCTCTTTCACACTTTTGGTTACAAAAACACTGACTTGAAAAAAAGTGAGTTATTTTGCAATTCAACAGGAGAAGTTGAGAAATGTAAGATTTTTTTCTGCCAATCACACAGTTTTTCCAATGTATTATATATTTTGGTAATTAGCAAAAAGAACAATTTACTATTTAGATTTTAGGATTAAACTGTGGAAATTTACAGCAAAGTCATAAACTTTTAAATATATTGTCTCTTTTTGCCGGTTTAAACTACAAAAAACCGCGAGTGTTTCTCTGACGGAATACTTGAGAGCTTTTTCTAAGAATTGAATTTGCTCCAAATCAAATAATTTGCTTAACCTGTCTCTCTGTGAATGGAATAATAAACTTGTTCAATATTTAAATAATTACAGGCAGCTCTAAAAATAATTCTGCCGGAAAGAAAAGTTTTAAATTCCAACGGAAAATTTCGCAGTGACAGTTTTTTTGATTCTAGGATTCTAGCTGTGATTTTTTCATTTTCATTGCTTTCATTGCTCCTATCGATATGAAATTTTTGGGGCTATTATACTAGATATCTTAAGATGTTGATAAGAATGGGCGTTCAAATTATGATTCTTAATTTAGTATAAAGAAACTAACGTGAAATGTGAGGATTTCTTTTAACAATGTGATTGTTAACCTCCAGAATGAAAATGAATATTTGCTGGATTTGCTTATACAGAAGTTGAGAGCTCAAAAAAGATTTATTGCGAGTTTTAAGGTATAAAATAATAAATCATGTGAAATGCAGTTTGATGCTATTCGTGGGTATTCTCAATTGAATTTCTCTTCTCTCAAGTGCACCAGAGAATGCAGGGCAACAGAGAGTTGTGTGCGTGCTTGAGAAATGAAATAAATTTATTGTTGTCAGTGGCGTATCAAAAAGCGAGGACCTGATATTATTATATGAGGCTAAATGCTGAAGCGAAATGAATATGGGAGGAAGACAGAGAGAGGCTGATAAATAAAATCTTCAATGAGATTTTTTATTATTATTTATTTGTTGTTACTTGAGAGGGCGCTAAAAATAGAAAAAAAGAATGGGTGTTACTATCAATGCAGTTAATTTGACTCTCTATTGCGGATGATTGCGGCTTATTTCTCCGCAATAAGGTCTCTGATCAATTTGTTGCTCAAATTCACCCTCTTGATCTTTCAATAAATATTTTTTTTTCCCACTGGGTGTTGGAAAAGTGGCTATTGTATGTGCGATAAAATTGTCGTGTTGTGAGAGGGAGAGAAAATTTGATAAGACATTTCTTTCGGTGCCAAATCATATGACTATGATTTTTATTGATTCTGCCTATCATCTGTGTCTCTGGCGTTTCTCTTTCAATCTCTATCTCAGTCGCGGCACGATAACAACTTGCCGCAGAGTTTTCGTGAGGCTGACAATTAATGCTATCTTGTGTTTTACCCCAGCAGTGACTTTCCATTTTCCACTGATCAAGTGCGCGTGCTGCTGTTTCGAGAGTGCGAAACACCAAGACTCCTCTTCGACTCGGACTCCATTCAGCATGTTGAGCGATCTGTGAGGCATGCCGGTCATCCGGGGACGCCAGGCAGGAAATGTGGAGCACCACCGAATGGGAATATTGTGGAAATCTCAGATGGAATCATCTACAAGGTGAGAAGAATAAAAGGGAGTTTTATTTCTTTGGTAATTTAATGTTTGTCTTGTTTTATGTCCCAGAAGAAAGATCAGGGAAGCGATTGCGGAAGTCTGGCAGAGATGATTTTTGGCACTGTGGCGATGGCCTTCCGAGGGACATCACTCAAAGTTCACTGGCTTCAGTCACCACCGCGAATTCTGTGTTCTCAAGTCTTCTTCACGCCCCTCCAAGTTAACACCCTCCTCAGCACTGAGCACAGTGATTTGAGTTCTGGCGACACGAGTTCTATGAATTCCGTGTCGCTCTCCTTCTCACTCTGCGTGGATAATTCTGGTGGTAAGTGTCGTGGATTAGGGTGAAATGGCATTAAAAGACTTTCCTGAAGTTAGCTGAAATCCAAGAGGAATATGGTTTGTGTCCTAGTTAAATTATATACATTTTTCAAGGGGCATTTGGTTTAATGCTTCGTTTAATGCTTCTTTCTGAGGCAAAAATAGTCTTATATCAACGATAAGGGCTATTAACTAGGAAGGCCTATTCAAAGCGAAGACACAAACCCAACGACAAGGACGCAAAACATCTTTCCGCCTGGATTTTGGCTTATTTCAGGATGTCTGCTTAAAAAAGCAATGTTCAGATTTTTCCTGCAATTTGCAGATAAATTGAATGGAATCTCACATCCACTAGATGTCCCACCTGTTGATGATAATCGCCTCTATGGCACTTATAGCGCCTGTGATTCTGGCTACAGTGGAACTGATCCGTGGAATACATCTGTGTCCTCCTACTGTCCCATGTCGTCCACAAGGAGTAGTTTTGGATCTGTGTACAGTGATCAGGAGGGCACGAGTTTACGGAAGCTCAGCATAGATTCGTCAATAGTTGACGGGGGATACTCGAATGGGGGTGGAAAGAGTAGTGATGGGAGTCTCCAGAGGAGGATATTGAGAAATATTTCCACATCTTTTGAGAATAGACAATCCATGAGTGACTTCATTGGTTACATCGAGGATAACTATTCGGCCTTGGGGATGGGCAGTGATGGTTATATGGGGAGTAGATTGAGGAGAAATAGTGAGATTGTGGAGAATAGGAGTAAACCAGAGATGGTGAGGAGAAAGACAACGAGTGGTGATGGCATTGCCGCTCATATTCCGCCACATTTGCAGCGTCAGGGCGCCAGGAAGGCAAGATTAGGGCTCGCCGTTTGTATCAAACTGAGCGATTCCGTTGAGAAGTGAGTTTACTTCTAACTCCCGAGTAAAAATATTTTATTTATTATTTATTTTAATGCTCTTTCAGTGACATGAGGACCTTCTGCTCTGAACACATTGTCCTGTTCGAGGCGATGCTGTGTCGACTGAGAGCCACGGCTGAGACGGCTTACAACAATCGTCAGAACTTCTTTCAGACGATGTTTAGGGCGTGGCATTCGACGAGTCAGTGGATTAGTGATCTCTTCACAGCGCCTAGACTCATGAATCCTGTCTGGTTGACGCTCAGCAATGGCAATTCCAATAAACCGTCCAAATTGGCACATTTCTTCATGGATGAACTGTGCTCTCTCCTCACCAGCGCCGATACCAAAGATACCAACTTGTAAGTTCTATCTTCTTTATTAATGCGGTTGACAAAAGTCTTTCCCTAAAGTTTTTTTTTAAAGCGGCTTAGCGTTTCTAATTAAATAATAGTAAAATTTTTGATTGATACTAGATTTTTAGCTGGGATTCCCATATCCCAGCTTATTTATTCTTCAAGCGATAATAGATCTCATTTCATGCTCTTTTCATGATGTATCATAAAACACTTAGGTACTATAATGTATTTCAAATGAACTTTTTTGTTAATTTTGACACGAGATAGACTTACAAATATTCATTGAGAAATTCCAAAATTGAAGATAGATTTTTTGCTCAATTCAAATATTTCGGCAAAATGAATTTTTCAATTAAGAATACCTAAGCATGAAGCTTTAAGTTAGTTTTAAGACTGACTTGAAGCTAAAACCTGGCTTAAAACTTAAGGTTAGTTTTAACCTACAGGTTAGTTTTAAGTTCTGCTGGCTTTAGTTATAGCTTGCTTCAAACTTAAGGCATATTCTCAGTTTACAAAACACGTTTTATATAATAGAAATATTTGAAGCTATATAATTTGATAAGGTGGATCTACCTTTAGAACATTCCTGAAAAGAATAACCGTTCAGAATTAAGTTTTCGTGACCATCCGGCTGTTTGCTCGCACGTTTATCATACAACGGCTTAGACATAAATGACGATAGATATCGAATCCGCCAGATCCGCCATTTTGAAACACCTGAAAACTTTTTCTTAAACAGTTTAGCCCATATGTAATAGATCTGTCTCAAAATTTAACATGTTTTATCTGAAATCTAGATCTTTCTGAAAATAGATCATATTAGTAGATCCTAGATATTAGGTTCTAAAATATCTATTTATCGAACATATCGCGAATAAAACTGTTGAATGTGTAGATTTCACTGAAGAACGTGAATTTTTACTTTCCATAGCTAAAGCTGACTTTGATCCTATTCTAAGTTCTCCAGAAAACAATCACAGCTCTTATAAGTCGGTTTCCAGCATGTAGATAGTTTTGCTTCATTTTAAGAATTTGAGATGCCCACAGTCTTGGAAAAGAAATTTTCTATGCTTCATTAAAATACTTTTTAAAATAAATCAATTTAATAGTGAGAAATTTAAAAATTAACAAAGAGCACGAATTAAATCTGAGTTTCCCGTCAACTTCCTAAAAAAAAACAATGATTTATATTTATAACGAAAAATGTTGTGTTCAAAAGAAAAAGTACCTAATCATGTAAAGTAATGTTAATTTCTTGCTGATTATTTTTCAATTTTCTACATTATATCACTAATTTATCGACTTTAAATTAAGTTTGTGTGTGTTGTTTATTTCGTTACAGCTTCATCAGCACCCTCCTCACGGCGATTCTCACCCACCATTTGGGGTGGGTGGGTACAGTTGCTCCCCTGTCGATGCCGCTCGCCTCTAGTGCTGACGCGGACGCCGTGAAGACACAGGAGCGCGCCAAGATGTCTGAGATCTCACGGAGGCATCCCTACAATGCATTGTGGGCGCAATTGGGTGATCTATTTGGCGCCATTGGCAGTCCGCCGAAGATCTCGAAGACGATCGTGAGTGGAAATAGTTGTCACATGGTGGACAAAGTGCTGAATGTGCTCACGTACTTCATCCGTTGTGGTGAGATTCAGCGTGATATGCGTGAACCGATGACAGTGAAGGAGTCCGTGGACAGCGTGATGGAGAATCTCGAGTGTCACACGGTGACGATGCAGGAGCTGGATGGAGGGCGGGATGAGACGGCGTGGAGGCGATTTGAGATGCTGAGGGAGTTGACGACACGGAGTGAGAGTAAGAGGAGTGTTGTGGAGAATAAGCCGAAGGGTGGAATGAGTCGATCGATGACACATGTGAAGGATCTCAGTGGAATGGTGGGTGGGGAGTCAGTGGGGGCGATCAATAGCCACAAGATGCAGGACATTGAGAGGAAGAATGTGATGAATGACATACCAACTGTGCTGGTGTATAGGGATTCGAGATTCGTGAAGCAGGAGTTGAGGATTGGTAATCACCTGATGGACACGGGCATTGAGATGAATAGTAAATTCAAGGATGACGTGAGATCGTATCAGGTGAAGAATAGTCGTGAGCCTATTAAGTTCATGATCACGAGTCCGGATAATAAGGAGTACAGTTTCTTGGGTGGAGGTGATGAGAAACTGGCCAGAGTGGATGAGATTGAGGAGCAACAGGAGATTCTGGAGGTGGGGTGTGTGAGTTTGGGTGCCATCAGGAAGACAAGTTTGAGCTTCCCCACCTTCACGGTAAATGGGGCGACGGTTATTGAGCAGGGAGTGGAAATTGGGGAGGAGACTGTGGAGCAACAGCGAAACACCCTGACGAGTTGCAAGAGTTTGTCGGATCTCATCACGGAGAATAGTTTTGGACAGTCTGGGAGACTACTGTGGGGTGTTGAACCGGTCAAGGAGAATCTCACCAATGAAGAGATTAAGCATCGGGAGGCGAGGAAGAGTCAGACACCGTCGGATGTTGTGTTCGTGTTGGGGGATAATGAGGAGTTGGTGGGACTGAAGCATAGTGTGGCATCGGCGGACAAGGGGAGTGAGGAGGCGAAGAAGAAGGTGTGTAATCACAAGTACAAGAAACATTCCGGGGTGAAGTTCAATTTTGAGCAATACCCACAAATTGCCAAGACATACATGAGGAACAAGAATCTGGACATAACGGATGCGAACTTTGAGAAATTGCTCAAGATGCGAGATGTTAAGTTGATGGCATGTGAGGCGGGTACGAGTAGTATGGGGAGTCTCAGTGAGGATAATGAGTGTGAGTGTTGCTCAGGCAGTGAGGCAACATTCCTCCAGACACCGTCAAATGCCTCAGAATTGGAGTTTAGCAGTGAGGATAACAATTACAACACTTTGCCGTCGTCTGGGGCGTCGGGGAGTCGCAAGGGGAAGGAGAAGGGAGATAAGGGGGTGAGTGGTGAGGAGGCAGTGAAGATTGTGGCTATCCCAATGCCACAGACCTTCGAACGGGAGGTGGTAAAGTGTCCGGAAAATAGTCCAATGGCCATAGCTCAATCGGGCTTTGTGCCTTCACTGATGACTGGCATCTCTGATCACTACATCTCAGACATGGTGCTTCAGGGCACTCTGGCGTCCACGAGAGACTTCGAGGGAGCCCTCAAGACGGATCTCACTCTGGCCAGTCACTGTGCCACGCTTGAGCAACTCCCAACGGAGAATGTGGCGATTGTCGCCAACACGGATAAGTGGAATGTCTCAGTTATGTCCTCACACACCACTTCCGGACTATCGGGGGAGCATCCCGTTGTGATGTCACCCCTCGTGGCGTCCATGCTGGAGACTGTCCAGGCGATGTGGCGTGCTGGAGCTTCACCCTATCAGTGTATGTCGTTCATGGAGTCAAAATTGCAAGAGATGTACATGCAGAGTGAAACACTGGCGGCTTTTCTCCTCGCTACGGATTTCTGTTCTATGTCATCGGTGACGAAGGCCCTCAATCTCTCAGCTGACGACGTGCCGCTCCTCATGTCTGTCGCCACGGTGCATTCGCCGCAGGTGGCAAAAAAGTATGGTGTGAGTTTTCGGCAGTAAAGCATCGATTCCATGTGAGTGAAAATCCCTTTAATACTCTTTATATATCATTTGAAAAATCTCAAAGTGTCTCACTGCGGTGTGAAAGAAAAAAAATACCATTATAAGCTATGCAATGTGATGTCCTAGAACGAGAGAGAGAGAGAGAAAAAACTGTTAATTGAGAAAGCATTTATCGTGTTTTTTTGAGGGGGTGTTTCACAAGAGAATTAATAGCTACGAAAAAAAAGATGAGATATATTTGTAATTTTATATCCCGCTAAAAAAAGGCGCCAAAATATATAATGATCTGAATTTTTATATAAAAATTTTTAGAGAGGATGTTACGCTAATTATTTGATAAGATTTAATGGCACATTTTACCTTTTAATCAATCATTTCTAATTTAGCTACTAGGACGCTCTCTCATTGAATGATTTTTTTTGTATTTGTATCTTATTTTAAGACCATTAAACTATGGAGAGATTATAATAGTGGGTGATTTGTTGAACACCCACTGTTGGAGGTTAAATTGTAAAAGGATATTTTTATATGAATCGGAAGATTAGAAATAGGCAATGTTACAATAAAGAGAAATTGTTTTTCGAAAAAAAAAAATACCCGAAATTTTTGTGTTTCTTCAGTTGGAAAAGACAGTCAAACACGGTTCATTGATCAAACGAGGGGGAGTCGATGCGTTGCAGAGGAAAAGAATGCACTCAGTGACAGAGTTGATTGCATTCTAGATGAAAGATGAAGGTCTGTTGAATCACATTTTTTTTTTTCATTTTGAAAGCCGATTACAAAACTTGGAAACATCTGATAAAATGCATCTGTTGTCTGCAATTCGGACACATCATGTTTTACTGCAACAGCAATTCATGATGCATCAACTGCATTGCAAGACATCCGCAAAAGTGTTGCAAAAGGAGGAATAAGGCGTAATTATTGAAATATTTTCACTGTGTTTCGGCCGGTGGTTGAGATCAAATATTTATTAACGGAAACGGCCTTCAAATGACGCTACGCAATTCCTTTTCTCATACGACGTTTCGGGACTTTTTATTCCCTTCCTCAGGTATGGAGAAGTGATGGGCACAAACTTCCTGCACACAGATCGCTACCACTCTCTGCTTCAGTCCGCATCACTTCATTCACTTCATTGAAATATTGTCATAAAAATCTTTTTCCTTCTCTATATTTCTGCATCTCTCACCCTTTCAACTCTGCCACTGGTGGTTGCCGTGAGACCACCTGGCATCAACAACATGCTCCAAGGGAAAAATTGTTGGAGCAGCTGTTGTGGAAAATCCCGTGAA
>CAKKOB020000771.1:0-32539 GCA_918844115.2 Phlebotomus perniciosus | reverse complement strand
ATTGATTCGAGCAGTTGAGTAATAGTTGGCAACACGAATTTAGCAAATATTCCAACCATCCGAGTCAGTAATCAGTCAGGAGCTTTTTAATCACTGATAGAAGTGTTGACGTAAGTGTTGTCGTGTGACAGCACCCTTAGTTCTCTTACTGCCATCATCAGCGTTGATCTGGCAGATTGAATCACTTTTCAAACTCAGGAGATGGAGGATCACTCGTCCAGAACTAACATTCTCGTGAAAGAGTGGACCAGGACCTTTTCCTCCACTCCAAATTTTATTCACAGTATCGTAACTTGTTGAAGACATTGTTGAACTGGTTGAACTTCACTGAATGGAAACTTCTGAATGACTGAGAAATTATCAGTGAAGAAAAAACCTTTATGAATGTTGTACGCATGAAAGCCATAAAAGAATTATTTGTTTTATCTTAAGTGTTACGACCATTATACCTAAATCTAGCAATAACCAGATATAGGTACAGTAATGAGATTTGATTATTTTTTTTTAAAGATGCTTGCAGTGCCTTGAATTTGAGATAAGCGCGTATATTTTGTTTATTTGTAATAGTATTAATGGAACAGAAATATCATAGGTACAGATGTTTTGTAAGACAAGATAATAAAGAAATGTGTTCTGAGCCAGAGACCCAAATTACTTAAGAAAAAGAATAAAGAGTAAATGAGTTACTTTTATATAATTCTTCTTACCCTTCATCTTCACAAATAAATCAGAAGGCCAATTCTAAACATCTTTTTGCCAAGATGTAAGATAATTATCTTCAAAAATGTCCATGTATGTGTGAATGTTCCAAAGGAGACACCGGAGAAACCGATAGGAGCACGTTAGTATTTGAATTTTTCACACACACAGTCAAACAAATTCTGTGTGCGCGTGTAAAGATCCTATCTTGCTTGGCAAAAAGATGTTCAGAATTGGCCCACCAGGTGTCTCCTTTGGAACATTCACACATACATGGACATTTTTGAAGATAATTATCTTACATCTTGGCAAAAAGATGTTTAGAATTGGCCTTCAGATGAGAGAAAGATATTTTTTCGCTTACTTATTGTGTCGATGCAATAAATAAATTCTTGCGTCGAATTCCTCGTGTGATACCTACTTTATCTATCCTTATCAAACAAATACCCACAATAAATTTATCTCAATTTTGTTAAATAAAAAATATTAAGAAATATTTTAACGAGTAAATTTTTGTTCATTTGGCATCTTTAATTGGATGTAAAAAATATCTCTCTAATGAAAAATACTTTTGCAATCTTATCATATTTAGAATCTAAAGGCGCGATTTCCAGTGAATCAATGTCAATTTGTCATCAATAAAACCCCAAAAGATAATTCAAAGGAATTCCTTATTAGTCAAACGCCATGAATATGCGATAATTCAGTTCCGCAAGACAAATTTCTTATCTCGAGGGCAAAATCGCTGAAGAAATCACGATTTGGTGAACTGATAAGGATATTTAGCGGGTTTTACGTCATAAATTGTGCTTTTTTAAACACTCTTGTGTCCCCTTGCAGGTGCAATCGCTCGCTGGGAGCATATACCAGGAGTTTGAGCGCATGATACAGCGCTATGATGAGGATGTGGTGAAGACACTGATGCCGCTGCTGGTGAATGTGCTCGAGTGCCTCGATGCGGCCTATCAGTCCAACCAGGAGCAGGATGTGGAGCTGGAGCTGCTGCGGGAGGACAATGAGCAGCTCGTGACGCAATATGAGCGTGAGAAGAGTGCCCGGAAGCAGGCGGAGCAGAAGCTGCTGGAGACTGAAGATCTTGCCGAGGCGGAGAATAAGGAGCTGGCGTCGCGACTCGAGTCACTGGAGAGTATCGTGAGGATGTTGGAGTTGAAGCACAAGAACAGCCTGGAGCATGCCTCGAGGCTGGAGGAGCGTGAATCTGAGTTGAAGCGCGAGTACAGTAAACTCCATGAGAGATACACTGAGCTGTTTAAGACACATGTAGATTATATGGAGCGCACGAAACTCCTCATGGGCTCCACTCACTCACAAATGAGCTCCACATCAGACAGACTGGATGTCAACAGGTCGAGACTTCATCCCATGAGCAGGTGAGGGGAGAATTTATTGTGATTTGACAAATTCATTCTTTTGATCAATATTTTCTTATTTTGCAAAGAAATTTGTTCATTTTTGCCGATCAAAACGAAGAAACGACTTGCGGAAAAGCATTATGTTTCCATCGTTTCCATTGTTTGCGACACAAATTTACAAATTGCTTCAAATGGGTCTTGAGAAATGTAGTTTTTTTATTTGTATTTAATGGATGGATAATGAAGCATGTGTGAAAAGCAAAACAACCTTGCTTGGCCAGTCCAATATCAAATGTGAGACAGATTGTCTGTCATCTCGCTCACAAGACGCGCGCGCATTGCGAATGATAATGAACTTTTAATTGCTGTAGGAAATTTTTGATAATTTCTTAGTATTCAAAATATTGTGAATGCAAATTGACTTTGTTTCTTTTTTTGTGCAGATCTTCTGGTCCTGTTTCATATGGCTTTGCATCACTGGAGAATTCAACGATGCTGGATACAGAGACAATTTGCAGTCCCAATGGCAGTTCAGGCTCAGAGTCTGGACCGTTGTCCTTCCAGAATGAACTGGACAACATACAGACGTTGGAGAAGGCGGCAGAAACGGATTCTCTGCAGCAGATCAATCAGGCCACGTCGCCTCAGAGTGAACCGAGTCCTATACATCCGGCTCCATCGTCCTCAATGGGTCGTTCGATGACGAAGAAGGAGCAACGATCTGGCAATACGCTCTATCAAGAGCTGTCGTTCCAAGATAATGAGGAGAGTGAAGAGAATGAAGTTACTGGTAAGATCTTTTTGATTGTCTTAAGTCAATTGTGTGTTTTGCATTCAAAGTTGCTCTTTTATTAATTTTCATTGAGGATTTGCTGAAAGTTTTACCGTAAATCATAAATGTGATCAATTTAATGTATTTTATGTGCGATTTTTCTTTCTTTTTCCTTCCCCTCCTAATCAATTTGCTCAATTAAACAATGCAGGAAGTTGGGTTCATCCTGGCGATTATGCGTCCTCGGGTGAGTGCATTCCAATTTCACATAAATTACGCATTCATAATAAACATCTCATGGAGAATGTTCTTGGATATTTATACTCGTCATTTTGCAAGTTTTGAAGGAGGAAACAGCAGAGAAAATAGAGTTATGCATTTTGGGTTTATTTTTCTATTCTCGTGACTAATTTGAATGCTGCTTGTCAAGAAAATATAATTTGAACTATTCATTCGGGTAATGAAAATTATAGCATTAAATTTTAGAACTAAGTACCTACCAGTGGGATGAGTGGGATCATAACTTTACAGAAAGTCGTATTAACTAAAAACTTTTAAAAGAAAAGTTGGATCAATTAAAAATGTCTTTGATTTTTGATGAAAAGGAAGTCAATACATCAATGTATTAAAATATAGTTATTAGTAATTGAAATCATTCTTCTAAAAAATGCCCGGATTTTTAGTAAAAAGTAGAATAAGAATTTCATTGAACATCGTCTTGAGCCATGCATTTTTTTTTCATTTTATGAGCTTTTTTACTTGTACAAAAGACTAACAATTTTATGTTGACAAAAATCTTTTTCTTTTTATGCCATTTTGCATCCAAATTCTTTGCTATGCTGAAACTAACTCAACAGTTAACGATAACTTCTTCGGTGAGTAAATCCATCATCTCACTAATATCAAAAGAAATTAAATAATTTATTTTGTTAGAAGAAATATTAATAAAAATGCTTTTCTTTCCATTTAACCAGGCATGGGAAAAGAAGTGGAGAACCTCATCTCGGAGAACAACGAACTTCTCGCCACGAAGAATGCTCTGAACATCGTGAAAGATGATTTAATTGTGAAAGTGGATGAATTAACCGGTGAGAATGAGATTATGCGTGAGGATCTCCGGTCGGCATTCATAGCGCGCCAGAAGCTGACGATGCGTCTCGGTGAACTGGAGGATGAGCTGAAGAAGATGAAGGAGCAGTTGAAGCAGCAGAGCTCGTCTGAGCAGGAGGATGAAGGGGAGATTAGTATGGCGCAGAGGAAGAGATTCACGCGTGTTGAGATGGCGAGGGTGTTGATGGAGCGAAATCAGTACAAGGAGCGCTTCATGGAGCTCCAGGAGGCGGTGCGTTGGACAGAGATGATCAGGGCTAGTCGCACGGTGGAGTCACTGGATAAGAAGTCGAAGCATAAGTTTTGGAAATTTTTTAGTAACCTCTTCAGCTCTTCGGAGCGTCCACAGCCTGAACAGCCGGGTCTGCATTTGCGATATAACGCATCGGACCATCATGTGGCGCCGGCTGTGAGTAATGAGGGACGTCTGGCACTGCCATCCAATGCTCCTGGACATGCATCGAGAGCTCTCACGTTCAACACTGATGTGCCGACAAATGAGAGAGCGCAATTGCGAAAGAATGAACAGTACAGGCAGGTGAGAGCGCACGTTCAGAAGGAGGATGGACGTCTTCATGCGTATGGATGGAGTCTTCCTGGGTCCAAGACCAGTCCCGGCAAGTCGATGAAGCAACCGGCTATCGCCAGCTCTTGCACAAACAGCAATTTCAAAGTTCCAGTAAGTATTTCCCTTAATAATCAAACTTCACTCCGTAAATGTAATTTTAATGAATCTTCCCCAACACAGGTTCCCATCTATTGCCAGCCGATCGCCGAGGCTAATCCCCACATGAAGGTGTTCTGTGCCAGTGGTGTTAATCTCCAGGGTGGCTTCAATCGCGATGGTGGTTGTCTGATTGGCGCTAGTATCTTCTATTCGCCGAAGAGCACACCAAAAATCACGGAGATCACTGAGAGGAGTGGAAATGGGAATGGTGGCAATGTTGGGAGTGACTTGGAGTCACTGGACAGGCAAATAACATTGGCAATGGAGACAAGTGATCCCAATCTAGCTCTCAGCTCTTACGTGTGGATCTGCACGAGCACTCATACGGCCAGCACGGTGACGGTGATTGATGCTAATGATGCTAGTGTTGTCCTGGACTCCTTCCCGGTGTGTCAGACACATTTGCTGTGCATATGTACTGTGATGGGGGCGCTGGAGAAGGACTATGCCATGCTGGAGAATAGTGAAGTGACAAAGGCGGGGGAGACATTGGAGAAGCCGGGAGAGGGGGCTGATGATGTGGGTCGAGTGGAGTTTGTTAGAGTTCTTGAGGAGGCGCCAGAAAAGAGTACAACAACAAACACGGGTGAGAATAATAATGCAACGGAGGTGGCGCAGGAGGTGAGTGTGGAGGATGGAGCACCCAATTTGGGGGGTTGTAATGCTGTTGTTGAGAAAATTGATGTGCCACCAATATCGCCACTTCATTTTGGTGGCGCCAAAGTCACTGTGGCTAACAATAATCTCGATGATCTCACCTTCCCGAAACCCGTTAATCCCATCTTGGGTTCGCCGAATCCCCTGGAGGAGCCACCAATGTCATCCGTGGGGCCAACAATGTGGCTCGGTGCCCAGAATGGGATGCTATATGTGCACAGTTCGGTGGCTAGATGGCGGGATTGTCTGCATAAGATCTGCCTTCCGGATGCCGTTCTAGCCATTGTTCACGTGGAGTGTCGAGTTGTGGCGGCACTTGCGAATGGGAAGATTGCCGTGTTCAGACGGGCCCCGGATGGACAATGGGATCTCAGGAGTTACCATCTTGTCACCCTTGGGTGTCCTAAGCAGTCGGTGAGATGTCTCGCTGTGATTGGTGATAAGATCTGGGCGGCGCATCGGAATAAGATTTACATCGTTGATCCCATTACGCTGAATATTGTTCACATCTTGGAGGCTCATCCGCGCAAGGAGAGTCAAGTGAGGCAAATGGCAGCGACTGGATTGGGTGTTTGGGTGTCCATTCGTCTGGACTCAACACTTAGACTGTATCATGCTCACACGTATGAGCATCTCGATGATGTGGATATCGAGCCGTATGTTTCAAAGATGCTGGGCACCGGAAAGTTGGGCTTCTCCTTTGTTCGCATTACAGCACTTCATGTGTCCTGCAACAGACTGTGGATCGGTGAGTTTGATTAATGTTTTTATTAGTGTAAAGTGGCGGTATAAATTAAAACTTACACCTCAAATTTATTTTATAAAGTTTGCTTTTAAGAGCATTCATTTGGAAAATTGGATATGATTCCTCATAAAAACATATTTCAGCTCTTTATTTCGTAAAATGTTTTTCCTATATAATTTGCAAATGCATTATTGCTCTCGATCATTTTTATTTTATCTTCAATATTATCAATTAAATAAGAATTGTTTTTGTAGAACGCCTACGAAAATTTAGATCAGGGATGTGCAGAAGTCGGTTGAATTCATTCAAAAAATTTGTATTTGACGCCATGCCAACTCCTGGCAGGCTTGCCAGTGGATTTCCGCCATTTTTGGCAAAGCTAAAAATAAACTCAATTGTTTTTGGAGTGAATTTTTCCTCATTTTCACATACAATACATGAGAAATCCACTCTAACGATAAGTGGGGCCCCAAAAAACTGCTTTAGGGCGCTCAATTGGGAAAAATGTCTTTATTTTGTGCGGTTAGACCGCAAAAATGGGCAAAAACTGTTTTCCGCGCGTCGCTGTCAAATGTCAAAAAAGAATCGTGAGCCGAATTCACATTTGGTGGCGCCTTTCATTATAAATGTGAAAAATAATTGTAAAATTGGAAAAATGGGGCTTTTTGGGACCCTCATTCATCATTAGAGTGAATTTATGTTGATTTTATGTGAAAGTTTGCCAAAATGTGGTTTTACACAACAAAATGGCTGAAAAAATTGATTTATTTTAATCTTTTTAGTCGGATTTTTAAATTTTTGAACATCTTTCTTTTAAAAAATAACAGCAGAAATTGATTTTTGGAGCGATCTTGCTGATCTTTACCATTTATTGTTGATATTTTCAAAAAGGGAAGAAATAAATCTAATACATTTTGTCCTCAATCTTCTTTTCTTTGCGCAGGAACTGGAAATGGAGTGATTATATCTGTGCCATTGACAGAAACAAATTGTTCTGTTGGAGCACAAAAGGTGAACTCAACAGCGGGATCGTCGTTGGGCAGTAGTGCGGGGAGCAGTGCAAGTTCATTGAGCAAAACGAATTTCATTCCACGATGTTTCATGGCGAATGCCCAGCTGTCCTTCCACGGACACCGGGATTCTGTGAAATTTTTCGTATCAGTGCCAATGCCGACACCGGCTGAAAATCCTGTTCACTTTGATAAATCTCCTGATATGCTGGTACTATCTGGCGGTGAGGGGTACATTGATTTTCGCT
The DNA here is from genome assembly GCA_918844115.2 of Phlebotomus perniciosus. NCBI lineage: Eukaryota > Metazoa > Arthropoda > Insecta > Diptera > Psychodidae > Phlebotomus > Phlebotomus perniciosus. Next base: position 25,198 of record CAKKOB020000771.1, on the reverse strand, counting down.
TAGGTGAGTTTGAAATTCTTTTTTTTTTGTTCTTCTTTTTCCAAATTGTTGTTGTTTGACTGCGCAGCTCTTCAGTTAGAATTTTCATTTTTTACTGATTTTGATGTGATTTCTTTGTTGTTGTTGACTTAAATGAAAATTATTTTACCACAATTTAGTGATATGGAAGAAATACTAGTAACTAAGTCAAGTAATTTTTTACCAGAATAACTAATTTGCATGAATGTAGCGAAGTTGCAAAGTTCTCTTTCATTTTTGTTGCAAACAAACCATTTCGATCGACGAAATTTGATTCGAATTTGGATTTGGCGTTAAAAGTATTCGATTTCGATCTGTCAAAATAAATTACATAATTTTTTCATGTGAAACAGATGGAAATCCCATTTTCTCACAAAAGGAAAACTCTCACAAGTTTCATGAAGACCTTCAATTGTAAAGTCTCTGGAATTTTCATGCATTTCCTTAAGAAAAGATTGAAAATCGCTTTCAAGCGTCAAAGGGTTGCCATATGTATTCTGCAGGTTTATCGAATTTCACCAAATCGAAACTTAATTCGAACAGAGATTTCGATAATTTTTCAAGAAATTGTGGCTAAATTTTAGTTAAACGCCGATCAAAATGGGTTTTTTGCAGCGCATTAGAACCTAATTGTCACTTAAATAACCGAAGACAAATGATTCACAACTAATTAATCACATTTTCGTAGATTTTTATTGTTAATTTGAAATATTTTGTAAATAAAAAAAATTCTTCCATGTCACAATTTCGTGAGCAATTCTCTCTAGTGACTTGAGATTTTTCTAAAATGCTAGATAAGGAATAGCTTTATATTTAAAAATAAAAAATAATATTTCTCTTATAATTTATTTGCATCTTCTTTTAGTTATTAATTTATATTTTTTTCATATTGTATTTTTGTGGTACAGAAGAGCATGCAGATGATGCGTGCGACATAGCTGCACATTTGTTCGTTTGGAAAGTGAAAGTTACACCTACGTAATAGTTTTGCGATTCTCGTGTTTTTGGCATCAATAGAGACCACACAAACACAAAAAAATATCACACCCTCCCTTCTTACCAAAAAAAAAAGCGTTTCTTTTGCGATTTTTGAGCAAAAAGAATCAGTAATAAAATAGGTAATAATATTTTTTTATTACTTTTTTTTGTTCTCTGTATTGGATTTGGAAGCATATTTTGGAAAATTTTGATAAATAAAAACTGAATATATTCAGCTATTGCATGCTTTATGGTCAAAACTAATATAACCTATCTGTAAATTGTATTATCCTTGCTGAAGTAGTCTTTGTCTGTTCTTCTTCGTGTCTCGTTGTTCGCTAGATTGTCGATTAAATACAAACAGAAGAAGAACTTACAAAATCATTTTCTGTGAAATATACACTAAAAAGATTTAGGATAATGCAAAATGTAAAATAATTTTGGGGTTTTCTTTTGGAGTCTTGACGTTCTTACAATCAGTCTTCCTGAACAAACAAATGATGAAAGTCTTTTTCTTATCACTCAGAAGATCAAAACCATAAAGACTAATAAGAAAAATTAATGTAGATGTTGAACGAAAAAATTGGCACTATTAAACCTGTAAAAAATGTTTTTTCAAAAGATTCTTGCACCGTAAAAATATCTTCTTAGTCAAGATTAAAATTTGAAGAAATAAAAAATTTCAAGATTCTCTCTAACAAACCACAAATTAAGGACAATACAATAAATATTTCCAATTAAAAAATTTGTGCTATAAAATCTCAGTTATAAAATTACTCTAGATGGCGCACTTCCGTAAAAGTGTCTCGGATAAAAATCTTATAGCAAACGTCCATATCTCACGAAAATCCAAGAAAAAAGTAAATTTTAAATATTCTTGGACAAATTTAGTCACAAATATTATATCTAAAGTATTCACTAAGTAATTTGTGGTTTTTCTTGTTTTAATCTTGACATTTCTGGCTCTTGATGGTCAGTACCTACCTAATTCTTTAGCAGTTTGTCTTCCTTTCTCAAAGTGTAATTTGTGAAGTTTTAGAAGAGGCTAAAGAGGTGATTGTCTTGGCTATTTTCTTATTCCATCCACTTTTACTTTGGTTTCAGGAATTCAAGAATCGCCCAATTTGTTAGTACATTCAAAATTTATTTTCTGGGAATCTTTAGCACTTTGAAATTTTATTGATCTCAAAATTAAGGCAATTATCTGCATTTGTCTTCTGTGCTTGAAATGTTTTTCTGATTCATAATTGTGAAATAAATTATTCAAAAACTGTTTTGCATCGTCGATGCTTTAGGTTTAGGGCAAATATTTATCGACCGTCCATCCAAGCTTGAAATCCTTGAAATAGATAATCAATATTACCTATAGCGATTATTAACAGAGTTTAGTAATATAAATGTGGTTATATTGTACTAGAATGGAGATGTATAAAGAGGCTCATTAGAGCAAGGTTCCTCTATATCTTTAGCCATGGATAAAGCTTGTTCTTGAAAAATTTCTTCTTTCTAAAGGTAGATCCACGCTATCAAATTGGCTTCAAATATTTCGACAAAGTGATTTTTTGTTAATAAGAATAAGGGTAGCTTGAAATAGGCTTAAAGTAGCCTTAAGGCTAGCTGTGGAGCTTAGAACTGGCTTTAAGCTTTAGACTAGCTTAAGGCAGTCTTAAGGTCGGCTTTAAGTTTAAAAAGGCTTAAAGCAGCCTTAAGTCTAGCTTTAAGTTTAAGTAAGGCTTAAGGCTGTCTTGAATCTGGCTTAATGTTTAAAGAAGACTTAAGGCTAGTTTGAGACTTAAGACTAAGTTAAAATATAAGGCTGACTTTCAGCTTAAGCATTAAACTTAAACTTAAGACGGCCTTATCTTTAAAGCTTAAGGCGAATCCTAATTAAAAAAGAAATATCGAAATATTTTAATCTAATTTGATAATGTGGATCTGCCTTACAATAAACTTCTTTTCAAAACATTTATTAAATTTTTGATAATTTAATAAAATCACATTTATATATAGAAATTTTGCAATTTTGCACTTTGGCTTTAGAGTTTAGAGCGGTTCGGCTTTTTCTCTTAGAAATTTATTGTTTTAATATTCTGTAAATACCACAAATATTATTATAAACTTGCACTAAACTTTATTATTTTCTATTGAACTGATAATCATTGAGTTTTCCTGATTTCTTGCAGGTGATGGTGATATGGAGAACAGCATAATATTGGAGCCGAACCAAACCATTGAGAATCGTGGTGACAAAAGTTACCTAATAGTGTGGCACGTTACGCAAAATTAAGAATTTTAGCGATATGATAGGAGTCTTTTTTTTAATAGTTCATTTTTGAATATTTAGCCTCGTTTGTGGCGTTAAAGGCAAAACGTGAAACTGATGTTGTAAAAATCCCCCCTAAGAAAAAAGTTTAAACACTTGAATTATATAGCAAGAGCAAAAGATAAATAAAATTTGAAGAAGAAAAAAAAACTATTTGTAAAGTGTTCAAGCAAAGCTTTACCAAATAGATTTGGGAGTCTAAAGAGGAGTTTCTTTTTTTTAGATATTTAGGCAATATAATTGAATGCATAATTTGGAATATAATACTATTAGCATAAACTTACAAAATAATTATGAATAGTAATATATAAAGAAAGAAAAAAACATTTTTTGCTCATTGCATGCTAACTGATATAAATATAAGGACAAAATGTGGTTTGTATTTCTGAGAAAATTTATATAATACCTAAATAATTGCTATTTTGTGCAATAGAATTATTTTATTTTAACATCCAGGCACAACTATTATGAAAAATCTACTTATTCTCCGGACATTCTTGCAAGAAAGTTTTTTATTAATATAATTGAATTCTTAATTAGCAAATTTACCATAATCACCTGTGATAAGTTTCTTTCTTTCCCCTTAAACAAAGTTTCTTTTCACTGTTAGTGTATTTTTATCTTACATTGTGAATCTGAGTTTTATGCTTGATCAGCTACAGAAATAATAATCTCTTGCAAGAAATAAAGTCCCTATTACTATTTTATTTTCAATTTATCATGCAATAAGCAATTATGTTCCGAATTAAAGACAAATTAGTGTGAGAAAAGCTTGAGAAGTTGTGTATTTTTTTTTTACTTTAAAAGAAAAAACAAAATATTTAATCCCAAAAAAGTACAGTGATAGAAAAAACGATTATGTTAATATTTTTAATTTATGTCTCTGTAAATATTTGGAAATAAATTAATTTCGTTTTCAATGCATTTTCTCTGGTGATATCAATGCGTATATTTTGCAAGGCGTAACGGCTTTTTTCGATTTTGAAAAACTCAGAGAGATACGCAGCCACCGTCGGATGACGGCGCTGTGACTGCGGCGAACAGTGGCGAATGCTCGCTTTCTAATTGTCTTCAAAATGGCTGCCGATGGTAGAAATTTTTAATGAGTGCTCCCTAATTTTCGTGAAAAAAGGTATTATTTTTGTGTAGAAAGCCTCTTCAGTAGGACTTAAAGCATGAAGCAAAGTGCCCTGCAAGTGTACATGGTGTAGAAACAGTGATGAAAGTGATATTATGAGATATTTTCCATGATTGGTAATCGCTGTTGAGTGACATTCAATGTCAGTGGATTTGTGGGAAAAACTTTTGCAATAACTAATAATGAAAAGGAGCAAGAAGGGAGACATGTCCAAGAGCAAATATCACGAGAGTGGATTTTTTGAAGAAAACAATTTTGTTGAGAACGCAGGAGCTATGAGGCCAAAGACTGCTGTCGCGTCCAAATACAGCGATGCTCGCAAGATGCAGCGGAGTGAGGGCAGTGAGTCGCCACCAGTCCAGCAGCAACTCAAACACTTCCAGGAGAATGTGGCCAAGGGGCGGCGGGGTAAGAAGGTTGCGCAGAACACCCCACTTGTGGGTATCCTGAAGAAGTCACCACAGATGCCCCGGAATGCCAATGTGAACACCAAGGGTGGCCAGGAGGCTACCGTGGACGTCTCATCGTCCTCCCGGCATGCCTATCGGGAGCCGAGGAAACCGTCCGGGAATAGTGAGGAGAACGGCATTGATGGTGACTATCACATAGTGATTGATACGGATGATGAGGACGCCGAGGAGAGTGTTCAGAGTCCAGTGGCTCATCCCGATAGTGACGCCATCAGGAGAGCCAAGGTGCCGCTCACCGATCACCGGAGTGACTCTGTTGTGTGCGTCGGAAGCTACAGCAAGAACGACTTTGACCTGGAGCAAACGTCGAGAATCAGGAACAATGGTGAGTTGACACACTTTCCGTCCTATTATGTATGTTTTCTTGATGCTTTTTTCATGTGCACACATCGATAATATAATATTATGTACTAAATGCCTTTGAAAACATCCGCAATGTCTCTAAATAAATTGATTGAAGATGCTCAAAGAAAAAAAAATACCATAAAACTCTCGATACGGACAAATAGAGTTGGTAGTCTTGAAAATAATATTTCATTAGCATAACATTGTCCCAAAGTTCGCTTATCTATTCCGCACAGTTTTGTGGTCAATAACATTCGGAAGAGGCAGCGATAAATTTACTTTGCCTCTCGTGTTACAACGACAATATCCTGAAAAAGAATTTTCACTTTACAAAACATAAATTGCTTTCTCATATTCTGCTGAACAGAGTGAAAAGCCAATGGGTGTCTGCTGGTCACACAGGCCTTCAGTGATTCATAAGAGACATGATGAAATTGTTTTAATCTTCAACTTGAGGTTGGAATGATTTTCAATGCCTCCAGCTTGAATTACATGTGGACGTTTTTTTTCTTCATATTCTTCTTAATGTGCGAAACGGAAATTCAACCCCTTGTTTCAGCGGAAAATTTGAGCTTCTCTCCATTGAATTTTGCCTTTTACACGCATTTTTGTGCTTTCCCATGTATTAAGAGACACAGTGAACCGGACAAGACTTATGAGTGTTGTGATTCTTATGTTTCACTCTCAGGATTATCCGTAACCGGATCCTAAAATTGCCTCTTGAACTGATGTCGATGCAAGAAATTAGTGATTGCCTAATCGATAATTGAGTTTTTACAAATAATCACTAGGAATATTTATTGCCTATTAAATTCTCTTAATCGCTAATATTTACCTACCTGATTTTACTCTTAAAAAATTGTTTAAAGTTTTCTCAAAAGATTCTTAGAAAACTATTTATGTAATCGCATTTTATAGTATAGAAAACTATAGAATTTTCACTCCTAAAACAATTACTTTTACAAGTAAAACACTTTTCAAAACGATGTAAAGAATCCCCAGAAGTGATTGGAAAATATTCTAAGGTCAAATAAATAAGTTCTGACCAAATCTTAAAATATTTGCTTATCCACTAAACAGAATGTTATAATTGGTGGAACACCATCCCTGAATCATTCCGAGAAAGTATACTCGTAAAACTCAAGAAATATAATAAAGATTTCTCCAGAATAAAGCTGCTAGATCAAGCATTTCTTCTAAAATTGATCTAAAAATTTGATCTTGCGATTCCATCACTTGTTTTGTGTCCTACGCTATGATATATGTATAACATGTATAGAAGAATAAGGTTATGAAATCCGCCAGAGATTGACTACGTTTATACGCTAAAACAGTCCGGTTTAAAAGTCTTCTAGAACCAAATATTACCTAGCCCGTTTGTGCAGCAAAAATTTAGTCCAATTAGTTTTAAATGTTACTTAAACTACGTAAAAACGCTTTTAACTGGCTTAAAAGTTGTTTAACCGCTATTAAACGCGTTAGAATGTATTAAAACCCTAATAAACATTGTTAAGTGACTTAAAATGCGTTTTAACACAGTTAAACTAGGTTAAAACGCTTTTAAACGGTTTATACCTAATGCTTTATAATGCAATTCAACGCGATGAATTTAAAACGCGATTTATCGCATTTAAACGGCTTTAAATGCGTTTTAGCGCAATTAAATGCCAAAATGTGATAAAACCCGATTAAACGCCTTCTAACGCCTTTAACCGGCTTTAAATGTATTTAACCGCAATTATAAACTATGTGATAAAAACACATTTAATGGTTTAAAATGCGGTTAACCCTTTGAGGACCACGGGGTCCTATATGACCCCAAGAGAAATATTTTTTTTTCTGATAGTTCCCATTGTTTGATTTTTCTCATGTGTACATTTTTGATTACTATAAGGATGTACCATTCAAGGAAAAATATAGTTTGGATCTCAGGCTTTTCCTGGAAAATTATATTTAGGTTCAAAAATAGAGAATTTTTAAAATTTTTCTCAGAAAATTATATTTGCATTTTATAACCTGTTCCAGTTTGATTTCGCTTTGGAACCTTAAAACAGGCTTAAATTCGGTAATAATTTTCCAAACGAGAAAAATTAATAAATTCATAAATTTTCCGGGAAGTGGGATTTTGGCCATTTTCAGCCCTATTTTTTGCAATGTTCTAAGCACTTTAAAATAATTCCGTAAATCTACGAGGACTTATTTCGATCCCTATACAAATAATAGCACTGATTCACCCGGCAATGGCCAGCAACGCCGCGGTCCTCAAAGGGTTAAACGAAATTCAACGCGATGAAATTAATTAAAACGCGATTAAACGCTTTGTAACGACTTTTAATCGGCTTAAAATGCGTTTTAACACAATTAATCTACGTTAAAACGTTTTTTAACGGTAAAAAGAACGTTTTAAAATGGCTAAAATGCATTCGGACAATTTGAATTTGATCCATTTTTCGAAGAAAATCCGGGTTTTCTATAGCATTTATTTTATATGAAACTTTATTTTAATTTGCTAATTTATTAATTAATCCCCTGCCAGTTTACATGTGATAATACAGTAATTTTCCTTTAATCCATTTTGAAACGTCTCAATATGCAATTAAAATACAGTTTAGCATCCTTGCGAGAAAAAAACTTTGGACGGCAAGAGTGAAATTGTTGCCCAAAAGTAGCTCATCTCCCTTCTATTTTTAATTATAAACTCATCGTTCGCAATAACTGTGAATTGTTACTCTCGGGAGTCTCTCGATGGCTGAAATCTTGAAATGATTTTTCGGCATGTTATTTCAAGAGAACTCAAATTATTGTTACCGTTAAGCTTGCATATTGTAGGTATACAAAAAAATAAAACGTGCAATATTCGGGGACAGCACTTTTTTTCTGTTCCTTATATAATTTCTAATATAACACTCCAGACACTTTTTCTGCTCTTATAACAGGTGATAAAAGTGAAGGACAGTAATTTAATAAATTTTTGAGGTCTTTTAGCCCATTTTATGTTGACTTTTTTATTTATATTATTTTTTCTCACCTCCACATTACGCGTTAAAAAAATTATCAGACGAGACATTGTTCATGTGAGAGATGCTTTCTATTTGTATTGATGTCCTTGTATCCTGATAAAATTGTTTCAACGCGAAATATATCGGGGGAGGGGGTGAGAATTTATCGATATTTATTTGTCTGTCTGTGGTGAGTCCACAATGTTAAGAGAATGACACCAATTTTCAAAGACTCAACAATCTCAAAAATTCCATCTATTCCGGTAGAGTGACAAATACAATAAAGAAATTTTCACCGTTTACCAAATTCTTACTGTCTTTTTCGTTTTCTTGATGAGAAAGTATGTAAGAGAGATGAATATATGCGAAAATAAAAAGAAGAAGAAAAACATAATATACATACATGAGTATAGAAGCGATGATTTTCTTCGTGGACTGGTAACCCACTTTTCGGCTATAAAAAGTGTAAGCTGTTGTGTTGTGTTGGTGGAAAGAACACAACATGATTACATGATTGATGTATTATTATGAAAAGGTTTTAAGGTGGTGTGTTTGTGTTGTTGCACACACAAGATGATTTTGAGGAAGTCGATTGATTGGAAAATGCATTCTGTGATTTTGCCCAGACATACAATATCTCGATGCACAATTATCTCATTTTCCTTTCTCCTCTATCTTTTCCAGTGACACTTCAGCCGCACGACAAAGTGGACATTACGCATTTTGAGATACTCAAAGTGTTGGGAACAGGCGGTGAGTGTTTTTTTTTTTGCGCCAAATGGCACGTGAATCTGTAGTGAATCCGCTGACTATCTCTCTCTCTTTTTCTCACTCCAGCCTATGGGAAGGTGTACTTGGTGAGAAAGAGCGGCGGAGTGGATCACAACAAGTTGTATGCGATGAAGGTCTTGAAGAAGTCAAACCTCATCCAGAAGAAAAAGACGGCGGAGCATACAAGAACTGAGCGACAGGTGAGATTTTTTCTTACAAAATTTTCACGATTAAATGCTCAAATTTGCAACAGATGATTTAAATTTAAATGGATAGGAGGCATTATGGGGAATCGAAATGAAACTTTCAGGAAGAAAAGAACTTCCTAAATAATCTTAAGTGTTTTTTGATCTTGGCGTTCTTGGTCAATTTCCTAATTTCCATAACCATCTGTCCAAAGGATTTTCTATTGCTTCATCTCACTCTTATAATTTCTATATTTTTGATAGAGTTTTTTTTCTAGATTTATTCAAGTAATTAATACGTTAGATGCGGCTAAAAAATACTATCTTAATGTAAACCTTAAACCAGTAAGAGGAGTCTGACTGAGATTCAGTAGATCTTTTAGGTGGCAATCCTTTAATTATATTAACTGATTTTGAGTATCTTGAGTATTTTAAAAGAGAAAGTTATTTAGCATCTTGTAAACTTAACTTTCTTGACTAAATTAAGTCCTTATATTTTCGAACTTGCGATTAAACTATTCTTTGTTAAAAAAAATTTGCTCATGGTTATGGTTTTTTTTTAATTTGCCAAAATCGATTCGCAAATAATGTGAACTCAGGTTTAATTGATCCTCCTTTGAAGAATCCGAAAAGAAATTAGGGCAGTCCAGGACTAAAGTAGTCATTTAAAAAATTATACAAATTTGCCAAAAAAATATAAATAGAAGTTTTTTGATGTTCCATGACTTTGATTTCGGTATTGGCCTTTGGGTATAAACCCCATTGATTAATTTAGCCCTGTTCTCCTCAATTACATTTCTTTGAAAAGAAATTAACCTTCCAAGTTCATTGGATCCCCTTGGAAACTGATGAGTTAAAGAAAAACCGAGTCAGGAATTACGTTTTCACTTCATCTCGGAACTTCCTGGAGAAAATCCTTTTCTAATTAATCTAAAAGTATAGTTCTAGGATTAGTCCCCGGAAAATATTTGACCCAGTAGTTCTAGAAATTTTGGGATAAATATCTTGACTAAGATGTTTGGGAGTAGGTACCTTTTTCTTAAGGCTCAAAACTTTTTGGGATATTAGGACACAGGAATATTATAGAATTTCAGAAAGTTCTCTGTTAAGCCGGTGTTTTCTTGAAATGTTTAATTCTTAAATATTTGATTAACAATTATTATAAATTTAATTTTAAAACATTTCATCTTTCAAAACATTCGGGCGTTGTCGATGCACTTTTTTCCCAAAATACGAATGAATATGTTGAAAAACATTACGTGGTTTCTTACAATACTAATGAATACATTTCTACTCTTACAGGTCCTCGAGGCTATTAAAGACAGTCCCTTCCTCATCGATTTTCACTATGCTTTCCAGACAGAGTCGCGGCTGTATTTGATTATCGGTAAGATCATTTTATTATTGTCTAAAAAAGAAAGACTATAATTCCCGGTTATAGAGAGGAAATAGCGAATTATGTTTAGTTGTTTTTCCAACTAAAATTTGATGAGTGTGACTAAAAAGCAGACTATTTATTTTATATTTTATTTCCGACGAACAGCAAAATTTGAAAAACTGCTGATCACTGCAGTTGCATTGAACATTTTGTTCGTGAACACATAAATAGTCTTCTTATGGTCTGCATACGACAGCAGTTAGTCAATATTTAAGGCACAGAAAAAAAACAAATAAGCAATGAAGAAATTGAAGTATTTCTCCGGGTATTTTGTCCCCTGAAGAGAGGAAATTTTTCGGTTAAAAACAATAATAATTTCAAGAAACTAAAATAATAAATTTTAAACTTTTTACCTAAACAGATTACGTCAGCGGGGGTGAACTCTTTACCCACCTGTACACCCGTGAAAACTTCACAGAAAATGAAGTCAGGATATATATTGCGGAGATCGTCGTGGCGCTGGAACAACTCCATAAGGTAATGTGAATTTTTATTTAGAGACTTTTTTATTTTGCACTGAAAGGTTATTCGTCTCGTTACCCGAAATAGACAATCTTTATCATTGAATATTTTGCCTCAGAGAAAATTCCTATCATTTTTTTTGCTGCAAGCAATGTTGATGTTCCTGTTTTTATTGCAGTGTCATGCCAAAAATAATTATTCAATATTAATCGATAATAAAAATTTGTGATAAGCTTTCATAGACCTATTCGATATGAGCATAACTTTTTGCAAAAAACCTGAACCTCTGTTAAATCTCATTACCAAATGAATATGTAGGTAAATTTTTGGCTGATAAATTCTGCGAAAATTAAGAAATCTGCCAAAATTTACTGCTGAAAAATTCCATTGTTTTCTAATTTTAGCAGCGCCTGTGAAAGAAACGAAAGAATACTTGACTTTGGCCGAGTTTTTATGCTAGCGGGTTTTAATGTCTATAACTTTGAAGATGACTTTTTTAAATGGGGCCTTTGACTGATGAATTTTAGTTGCCAAGATTCGCTATCTGGAAAATATCAACATTTTTCATATGAAAAAGTGAATATATTCTTATATTATTCACAATATTCCCTAGAAAACCCGAGTTATCTAAAAAGTTCGTCTGATTACAGGTTCAAATCCCAGAATTTTATCTTTTTCTGGATTTTCTTTTTTCAATTCTTGTTCTATTATATTATATAAGTCTTAGGGGCATAGCTAATTAAATTTGATTACCGATCATAGTATTTGAGTGCGATTGAAGTTTTAAAATATGTAACTACAAGTTGTAAAATGATAATAAACATTTTGTGGTACTTTTTATAGCTCTTAATAGTATTCTAATTACGAAATAATGTGATAAAAAAGAAAATCTGGGAAAAGTTATTACTGGGATTTGAACCAACAATCACTTGTTTATCAGACGAGTTCTTTGCATTGCGTCACCGAGTCTTTAGCTTGCTCTATGGAAATGCTGTCTTATTCTTCTTTTGCTTCATGATAAGCCTCCAATATTGCTAGATAATTCCTCAATGTTACTATTGAGCTTATTTTTGGCTGTTTAAATTTCTTAGGAAGTCGGAATTTGATGTTTTCTTGAGAAAATCAGGTGTAATTCATCATGTCACGAATATTTTTCCTAGAAATTGTCTAAAGAACAAACAATTGATTCTTCATTATTTGAATTGTTATAAATTCCTTCTTCCTCCAATATTAGATAGTGGTCAGTCAATCATCAGCCGTGTTTTGCCAATTGCTTTATACTTATTTTTATAACAAAAATTGTTGTTTATAAATTCCTATATAAATCTGGCTGATTTACTGATTTCCTATACAAAAAAAATGCGATAACATTCCTCGCACGCGTTCTTGATAACCACATTATGATGTTTGAAAATTTTTTTTTCTAACAAACTTTTTTGTTGTTTTGCAGTTGGGCATTATATATCGAGACATTAAATTGGAGAATATTCTTCTGGATGCCGATGGACACATCGTGATCACGGACTTTGGGTTGTCCAAGGAGCTCACGGCGGACAAAAATGGACGTGCGTACAGCTTCTGTGGGACAATTGAGTACATGGCACCGGAAGTGGTGAAGCAGCAGGGCAATATGGGCCATGACTTCGCAGCCGATTGGTGGTCAGTCGGTGTATTGGCCTACGAATTGCTCACGGGCTCATCGCCCTTCACACACGAAGGCGAAAAGAATACCCAGCACGATATATCACTGCGCATCCAGAAGGGTCCGCCTCCGTTGCCGGACAGGCTGAGTGTTGAGGTGAGGGATTTTATCTCCAAGCTCCTGATTAAGGATCCAAAGAAGCGTCTTGGTGGGAGTAAAATTGACGCCACGGACATCAAGTCGCATGCCTTCTTCAAGCGGATTGATTGGGAGAAGTTGGTGAGGAAGGAGATTGCGGCGCCATTCCGGCCGCCTAAAGACTATGAGACGGACACAAGTAACTTCAGTGAGGAATTCACGAGATTACCCATCGCCGAGTCACCGTGTCCAGCGCCACCGAATCATGAGAGACTCTTCCGGGGATACTCATTCGTGTCGCCACATCTGTTGCGTCTCAAGGAGGCCTTTAACGGCCAAATGCTGTACAGCCCGACGAGTGTGAGGCCAAAATTGAGGGATCTACAGTGTCTGCAGGCGAGTGAATTGCCGTTTTTTCAAAAGTATGAGATAGACTTTCACGAGTGTATTGGGGATGGCGCCTTCTCCATCTGCATGAAGTGTGTGAGACGCACGACGAGGGAGGTGTTTGCTGTGAAGATACTCAAGGCTTCACATGATGCACAAAGTGAAATTGACAATTTGATTGCGTGCCAGGGACATCCACAGATTGTCCGATTTGTCGAAGTGATGCGTGATCAGGCGTTCACATACATTGTGCTTGAGTATCTGGATGGTGGTGAGCTGTTCAAGAGGATCCAGCAGACGCGGCGTTTCACGGAGATTGAGGCTGCGGGGATTTTCGTGCAGATTGTGAAAGCAGTGCAATTTATGCATTCGAAGAATATCTCACACAGAGACTTGAAGCCGGAGAATGTGATTTTCGCGAGTAAGAAGTCAAATCTGGTGAAAGTGGTGGATTTTGGATTTGCCGTGCGGCAAGATCCTGCCCACACGAGTTGTCCCTCGTCGGCATTCACGCTGGAGTATGCGGCGCCGGAGGTGCTGAGTAAGACGGTGATCGGTGAGAAGGCGCATATGGAGGCGTGTGACTTGTGGTCACTCGGTGTGATACTGTACACAATGTTGTGTGGACAGAGTCCCTTTAGGGCGTCCAGTGACTCGGAGGAGAGTATCACGGGGCTTGTGGAGAAGATACGGCGAGGGGAGTTTGATGTTAGGACACCAGCGTGGAGGATTGTCAGTCCGGCTGCGAGGGATTTAGTCACGCGACTGTTGACCGTTGAGGCGGACAGGAGGATGGAGATGACGGACTTGGTGAATCACACGTGGCTGCAGGGGAACACGTTGAGGAAGTCACAGCTGACACCATTGACACTGGCGCAGGATTTGACGTCGTTGGATCTCAATGTGAAGAACATCTTTGATGCGTATAAACATGCTCAAACGAAGGGATTCACGATGTTTGAGGTGGAGAATGCAAAGTTGTCGCAACGTCGGCGGCATAAGAATCACATGTCAGGGAATTCGATGGCGAGTCACAGTAGTGAGAGTGATCTGGGGAGGAGTAAGAGTTCAAGTGGTGTTGTTACCTCAGATCTCAATAATCGCTCTCTCAGTGTCGACACGAGCTCTGACATCGAGATTGTGGCGGAATTCACGATGGAGTATCCGGTGGAGACGCTCAACAATAATGACACGAGTAAGGAAGTGATACCACAACTTCCGGTGGTGGAGCACAATGATGAGAATCCATCGGAGGAGACTGAACATAGTACAATGGCCGTGGTGGCAGCGCCTGTCAAGGAGAAGGACGTGATTGAGCAGGAGGAGGAGGAGGAGGCAAAGCCAGAAACATCCAAGGTGATCCGGGTGCATCAGATGCCCAATATGTTGTGGGCATTTTCTGAGAATCACCAAGAGGAGGGGGCTCACAGGGAAGTCTTATGTGGATTTAGTCATCAAGAGATCCGGGAGCAATATGGGAGGTCACTGAAGTACGAGGAGGTCTGCGTGAGTATCTTTGTCACGGAGAGGGCGCAGAAGAGACAGAGAAATGCCACCAATGACAGATATAGGAGAAAAATTCCGAAATTGGAGGAGGTGGATGAAGTGAAACCGCGAGTAGAGCCTCCTCCTGGTCAGAGGATCACGAGGCGCATGAGGAGAGAGGAGATCTGCGGACGGGAGGATTTGTTCAAAGACCATGGCGCCTACTACTTCATTCAATTGCAGTAAAAGAAAATTGCTTCGTATCAAAATCCCGAGAGAAAAAAAGGTACGGAAAAAATGTTTATTTCACTTTAAATATTATTAACTTTGTTTTCAAAATTTAACAAAAAGAAAAATGAAATAAAGGTAGAGATTTGAAGTAGGTTATTATAAATAGTTGTTTCCTTTTTTGTAAAGAAGAAATTAAAAAAAAAACTATATAGGAAGAATGAGAGGCACTTGTACGACAAAAAAGAGGGCAATGAAGGCAAAAGAATGTTCCTTCGTTATTTTATGTGTACATAAAAGAGAGAGAGAAGTAAGTAATTAAAAAAAAAAGTAAAACAGCCAGAAAATGGAGAAATAAATTTTATTGAAGAGATATATTCAATTATTAGTAATTATCGAGAGATGGATAGGATTTTACTTGTATTAAGAAATTCAAATAATATTTAGTTAAGGCCACAATTACTTGTGAAGATGAGAAAGAGGATGAAGATATGAAAAATATGGAATTTTGCTCTAACACTGAAGTGCACTTAATTAAAAAAGAAAAGTTCTACCCAGAGAAGTAACATATTAGATAAAAAAGAAGAAGAAAAATCTCAAAAATAGGAAATCTTTTTAAATATAAATAAAAATTATATATATTCATTTAATTTATCAATTTATCACTCATAGCAAAAAAAAACTGATGAGTTTTCTACGAAAAGATTTTCCCTATTAATAAATTCTTTTGTTCTTCTGGACCATTCATTTTTTTATTATTTCTTTTTGTTGTTTTTTCTTTTTGTAAAAATAGAGGAATGAGATTTCAATTGAGTTCGCTTGCAAAGGTTACTGCCTTGATTTGCATTGATAAATGCAAATTGTTAACAGAATTAAAGAAAAAAAATAGAAGAAAAAAATATGGACCAAATGCGATTCGATGATTGATGAACTGAGGCGAAGATAAAAAAGCCCAGATTCAACGTTGAACCAGAAATGTTTTTTATTTCTTCCCAAGAGAGAGAGAGAAAAAAACGTATTTTCCACACAACAACCTTATTCGTATTGAGCATTGTGAATGTGAGAAAATCTTCGTAATAAAATGCAATTTAGATGAAATGAAATTGAAGACAAAAACAAAAAAACATATTTTTAACAGCATTAGGATTATGTAAATGAAGTAATATCTTTCTTTCAGCAATTGCTCCTATTGGATATACCTATTGAATAAAAAAACAAATTCATTTAGATTTTTTTTTTAGATACACTGCAAATATTTTTATAAGGATTGTAGAGAAAAAATGAAAAAAAAGATTATCATTTTGGGTTTTTTTGTTAGTTTCTTAACGTTATGTTTTATTTATAATATTAAAGTAAACAGAATAAAAAGAATATGAAATGAAAAACTTTGTTTTGTCTAAAAACTTTTCTTTCTAAGGTCGTTTTGGCGAAAATTTCTACGATCTTTATTTGTGTTTCATGAAACATTGCTGGTAATATTTCAAATTTTACCTTGATTTTTCTGAGTGCATCTTCACTTCACTTTATCGCCGAGAGTGGCGCTACCCGCTCCAAAAAGTAATCGATTTCTCGATTGTCCAATAGAAACGTCACGGAAAATCAGCTGAGTCGTGAATAAAAAATTTTCCTCAAAAAATTCCACTAACTTTAGCCACTAGAAACTACTTTTATTCATCCAAAATAGTTAGAAATCGCTTGTAAATCGATCAGAGAGGGACTCGCTTGTGTTGGCCTGATAGGGAAATGCTTGGTAAGTTGAAGTGAAAGTTTCGTCGCAATTTTCTGTGTCACCTTACCCGTGCAATTTTCACCTTTTATTTCCCTCCCCCTCATTCTCCGCGCGCGTCTTCTAGTGAAAAAAGCCTAAAAAGAGGAGTGAACGAGAAGAAAAATCCCAAGAATATTGTTTCCAATTCACCGTGAGAATAGCGCTATGGGATGGGGCAATTTACCTGCCCTGGCTCTTGTGGAAATCTACGGCTATCTTGAGCCTCCGGATCGCCTTCAGGCGTCTGCCACCTGCAAACACTGGCGCCAGACACTCTTCCATCCAAGGTCAGTTGACTTCTTGTCTCCTCTTTCTCCGTTTGCAATTCCTGATTTGCTCTTCTCCCCGGGACAGATTCTTCGAGAAGGCCACCTTCGTGGTGAATCGCAAGAATGAGGCTCGCAATGCATTTTACCTGCAATCTCTGGGTCATTTCATCAGTGCCACGTCCATCATTTTCGACTCGGGCAGCTCTCAAGCTGTCCAGCGCGCCACTGAGATCCTCGTGAGCATCTGTTCCACCAATGAGCGTCTCATCTCACTCACCCTGACGCCCACGCAATGTCAGTTCGCACTGCCCAGGCAGTACGCCGTGGAGAATTTCCTGCACAGCGGCCTGATTGAGCCCATCAAGAGCCTCCTGGGTCGACGCTGTCCAGCCATGTTGCACCTCAATCTCGGCTCCTGCGAGCAACTCACCATGTACTGCAGTGACTTCCTGCGATCACTCGCCTGTCCGCAGGAGCTTCGCCTCCTGGCACTGGCGTCCGTGAAGGAGAATCCCGCCTTCTACTATGTGGGCAGCCTCGAGGCGAGTCTCTTCGACAAGTGCTCAAGCCTGCAGCTCCTCTCCATCGACTATGACTTTGTCAGCGATGAACTGCTGAGGGTACTGCAGTTGCTCAATCTCAGACGTCTCGTCCTGCACGTTCATGCCTTCGATAAGAACCACGTCGGCACATCCGATGAGGCCTGGAGGAGCTTCCAGGATCACAATCCTCAGGCTGAGTTGCGCATCAATCTTGTGAGTTGCCCAAAAAATCTCCTTGACACCTTTTATTCTCCGCAATGAAGCATTTTCAAGCACAAAAAATTATTCTAATCGAGATATTCTAGAAAAAAAAACACCATAAGATAAATGTGCAGTCAATTGATTTAATTTTCAATGAATTTAATACCATTACGTAAGGGAAACCTTTCACTTTTTTTGCTTCACGGTGAAGAATGATATTTGATACTCCGATGAAATCATTAATCTTTGATGAAACTCCGTGTAAAAAATTTCTTTTGACCTCATTTTTATTTAAATTTTCGTGAAAAATGAAAAACAAACAACAGAGATGTTTATAATTTTATAAGAGAATATTTTAGCGTTGAAAATTTACAAATTAATGTTTGTTTTTTCCAATGGAACGATATTGATATGAAATTTACGACAAAAGGTCAAATCAAAGGGCATGTGACAAAGAATATTAGGGGAGAATATTTCGTTATTCACCATTGTTGGCGTTTTTATAAAGAGAAAGGAAATTTCTTTTAAAAATATTCACATTCAGTGAATATTACGAATAGAATGCGAATAAATTCCCCAAAAAGCTTGAGATAAGGCTCTGGTGTAGTTGACTTAGGGAAAATGTGATTCGTTTACGACAATAAAAGGGAGTCAAAGGGCTCAATTATTTCTGTAACTTTCCCTAAAATTGCCAAACATTAAAAAATTTAAACCAATCTACCTAAATTCCTGATTTAAATAGAGACTTTAGACATACTTTTTTTTAGAAAGATCTCGACCTAAGCTACAACATATTAAAATTTCAAGTAAATTGATCTATTTGTTTCCAAGATATTCTAAAAAAGAATATTTCAACAATATTCAAAATGGCGGATGGAGGGGTGAGGAGAAGGTCGACTATAGCGCCATCTTGTTATTTACCCCCAGTTAATTACCTTTGCCGCAAATTGCAAGTCTCTATCTATAACGGTTCTCTCGCTATAACAATTCTCCGGCGTTCAGGTCATATGACGGTAATATGACCTTAAATCATACAACTGTACGTACAAGGATATGAGACAATACAAATTATTGAATGAGCTTAAATAGGTTATTCGGGAGGAATGGCAGACAATTGACCAGAAAGCACCCTAAAAGCCCATTCAAAGTCTGCCAAATCAAGTCATTTGACGGTTATATGACTTGATAAGAATACCATTTTAGAAACTTCTCAATCAGTAGCAATCTTTTTTCTTTATTTCTCGATTTTTCAAGTATTTTTTCGGAATATTTCAGAGATAACGCTTCTCTAATCTTAAAATATATATTGGTTCATAAAATGGATGAAAAAATATTTTGAGATTTAAAAGTCTTTTATTTTGTCTTGAATTGTTTTACTTGTGAAAGTGTTTTTAATTACAAAAGTCTTGCTTGAGATAAATTGCCTTCTTTATCCGATTTTTTTTTTCTTAATAATTGAAAAATCAACTGACGAAACGCATTTCAAGATAATTCCGAATACCAATAGAGACCATTAAAATTCCTTTTTTGGAAGCTTAAACTCCCGCCCGAATAGAACGGTTACATAATCAGAAAAACTTCATCTTCATTTTGATAAAAATCTTGCTTTTTATAAATTACTTTGTTTTAAAAAACAGCTTGTCTCCCCTAAACTCAACGAGGCGTTCGGCTTATCTTGTTGCTTTTCCTTGAAACTCATTTCAGATAAAAGCTTGCGAGGCCATAAAATACCTCCAAAGCCACATCCTTCATGAGAGTATGCCACTGTCTCACATGAAGGTGTTGTTCTGCAAGTATATGAATCCCCAAGCAATTGACTTCATATCGCAAAACTACAACAGCACCTTCAGGAGTCTCACGTGGATTGATTCTTCCTATGACATTCAAGAGGCAGAATTCTTCTACCTCACATCGGATCAGGATCCTCTCGTGATGATGGCGTGGCGTTGTGCGAAGTTAGAAGAGATCATCCTACATGGATATCTGCTGGATGTTCACAATCTCGTCGGAATTGCAAGATTGCGGGGAAAGGATTTGAAGAGATTCGAAGTGGCTAAATTTGACTTATTGCCCAATCCTCTTCTTGTATCATTTCTCAATGTGAGTACGAGTTTTTCTTTTTCTTTTATATTTTGATTATAGATTAGCGGATTCCCATGAATTTTGGTTTCCTTGATAACGAGAAACATGATAGGGCGTGACTTTCTGAATAAATCACGCCCCTTTCTGATAAAATCATCCAATTTAAAAATTTCGTAATACTTCTGTCAATCTAATGGACTAAAGGGGAAAGTAGAGGGTTTTCGAAAGGAAAAACACGCCAGTAAATGAGAAGGACCTTTCCCAATTCTGGGCGTGGCCTGACCAGCGGAAAGTTTAATATTTATAGCTTTTTCATTAATATCTGGGCTGCAAGTTTTGAAATGTACACAAAATTTACTCAAAAATTCGTGTAGAAATATTGTGTGGCCACACAAAAGTTTGTGTATATGGAGAGGTAAATTATTGAGTTGCACGAAGTGCCGCAGAATCCCTGAAGATCATTCCAAGGTTCTGGCTAGACATCAAGGAGCACATGCCAAAGAGATTTATCTCTAGAATAATCGAATTTCTCATTTGAGAAATCCAAAAGCACTTGAAAAGGGATTTGCACAACTAGTTTGTCAGAGAAAGTCCAGTCCTTCAGTGCAGAATTTCTCAGAAAATTTCTAATTTACAAATTCTAGGACTTATTTGGTTAGGAATATTCCTCTGCTTCATCCCAGAACTTCCTGCCTTATTGGGTCAGGATGTCCTCTTTCTAATCCCAATGTTCTAACGTTAAGATTAGATTATACTTGGAATTAGCAAAAATTTTGAGATAGAGGGGTGGAAATTCCCTGGCTAAATTGTTTAGAAGTTCTAGGATGAAACAGCGGAAAATGCCACGAATGCGTAAAATTTTGTATGATTACTCACAGTCTTATACATAATTTGTGGAACGACTGACCCCATATACGGCAAAAACGCTCCAGCCGTTCCCCCCTCATCAAAATTGGTAGCAATACTGCCCTTTATCTGGCTCTCCGGGGAAAAATA
The DNA here is from genome assembly GCA_918844115.2 of Phlebotomus perniciosus. Lineage (NCBI taxonomy): Eukaryota > Metazoa > Arthropoda > Insecta > Diptera > Psychodidae > Phlebotomus > Phlebotomus perniciosus. The sequence continues at coordinate 4,333 of CAKKOB020000771.1, read as the reverse complement.
GTCCTCGAAATAGTCACTTATGGGTAGCTCGAACGTTTCACGAAAAGTTGACGAGTTCAGTCGCGTAGAGTAGTTAAATCAGTGCACACGAACGCAGTGCTGTAGAGTGACTTTGGGTGTCCCCGGAAGTCTCTGGGAGCAAAGACGTCTCTCAAATCTTTCGCGAATCTTCCATTTTCAAGCAAAGTGGTGGAAGTAATTCCACAAATTCACGTATATTCTCTCGAAATTATGTGTCCTGATGTTTTCAATGCTCTTATTAATTCGCGGAGTACAAGAGAAAGTCAGCGACTTACTGACAATTTAGCAATGAATTTTATTGCTCATCGGCAATTGTCTACGCATAAACTTGCGACATATTCATCTGACACAGAAATTTCGTGTAAGTTTTCAGTGTTACATTTCGTACTCGTATAATCCGAGAGGAAATCTTGTGTACTCACACAAACATTTCAAAACTTGGGCCACTTGATTTAGTTTTTTGGAAAAAACAAAAAAAAAACAGAAGATGGTTTACTGTTAAGATCTGATGGGCGTGGCTTATTGAATAAACGACGCCTATAAATTGGAAATATATTTTAGTGGGCGGGGCTTAAAAATCCCTTTACTCCATTAAAATTCAATAAATATTGGGGATATTGGATAAAATGTTTTTAAGAAAAACATATCATCAGTCACGCCTACAGACACGCCCCTTCAAATTGTGGGCGTGGTTTCAAAAATAAATAACAGAAACATCTCAGAAGAGGGCGTGGCTAAGGAATCTTTTACTGTTGCAGGAAATTAACCGTCTGATGGTTGATGAATGGCATCCGAAGAAGGACAAGGAACTGCCAGCGGCTCTATCAGGTTGTGGCTATCCAAATGACAGTGCCAGAGATAAGTATATAATGGAAATGACTCAAAAAGATATAACAGATTTATATTGAGAAACCCTCAAAGACAAACCTTTTGCAACTCAGCTAAGTCGACTTGCTGCCACTTAAATTATATTTTAATAGCTGACAAAGAGAAGAAAAAAAATAAGGTGGACATGAATGAGTTACTGCAATGATAAAAAAAACATTCACTCAACACGGAAATTCCTTTAGAATTTCAATTGCAATTTTAAATTGAGTTTCTCTCATCAAAATGATTTTTTTTATGTGTATCTCTATTGAGAACGTGAGTGATTGTGCTTATTCCAACGCTTCAGAAGAAGAAGAAAATGAAGAAAGATGGGAGGGATTTTACAAGAGTAAAAAATAGGGAAAGATCTTTTAGGAAACCATGTGATACAATCTTTACAAAAGATTACGAGAGAGAGAGAGAAAGGGAGGGAGAATGCAAGAGAAGCAAAGCTGCTACACAAAATATGCAATCAAGAAAGAGACTAGTTTGTATTTATTAAAAGAAGAAGAAGAAGAGGAATGGGTGAAAAATCTTAATAGAAATTAACGAAATACTTTGAACGAATATTTACTAGTGAGATCACACACAAAAAAAGAAGATAGCGTGCAGAATATCAACGTACAAATCTTGGGAGAAATTATGAGAAAGGGGAGAAGGAGGAAAAATGTTTTGCCTAACACCGATTGATAAGTCGATGATAAGTAAATCTTTCAAATTCTTTATGTACCTATAAAAATATGAAATTTTTCTATCAGAGTTTCTTCCTCTCTCTATACATTTTTTACTAGATTTTAGCTTCTTCTTTTAATCTCTCAAAATTCAACGCCTTTGGTGGGCATAGAAAAAAAAGAAATCAAGTCATAAAATGAGGAGAAACTCTGTTTTAGACTTTCAAAATTGTAAGAAAGAACTAATATCTCTAATGGTTAAGTATTCGTGATTGTGTGTCCTTACACCAATTTATAATTTTTATTTTTTTTGTTCTTAAAATTTTTGAAACTCTTGCACTGAATACCCAAAGTGTTTGTCCTGACAAAAATCCTCATAATAGGAGGAAATCGATGAATGCTTGCAAAAAGAATCACAGCCAAATTGATTTCTTTTCCAAAATTATTATTCAATCTGTGATGAGACCTTTCAGTCTCAATATTTTGTTTCATTCTACATTTTATTTCCTTTTACTTTGCGTACCGTCGTATCGATGTGGTTTAACACTTGCCATTATTGTCTTGTAAACAAATATATTATGGAAAAAAAAGTTTATTTAAAAAGAAGAAGATTTTTTGACGGTAAATACTTGAAGATAATATTTATGGGGAAAAAATCACTAAATGTGCAGGAAAAATGAAAATATTGTTGAAATATATATAAATTTAACAAGTATTGCAATCTAATCATTATTACTAAAAAACATACATATTATAACAAATATACTTATGTAGTTATTAAAGAAAAAACATCGGAAAGAATGATAAAATTCAATTGGAAAAATAAAATCAAAAGGGAAATTCATGTGTCCAGGAACACTTTTGAAAATACACGTTTAAAATTTTTCGAAAAACAAAAAAAAACAAATTGGTAAGCGGAGCTTAATTGCTGGAATTCTTACAGAGTCAAAGGAATCGAAAAATAAAATAAAAAAGTTAATGTTCAAAACAAAAAAATCATTTCGATTGACAGAATTGAATTCGAATTTGGATCTGCCAGTAAGAGAATTCGATCATACTTGTCAAATTTAGACAATTTCTGTTTATAAAACGGTTAAAAATTTAAGTTTCAACTCATTTAAATGCATAATTTGGGAAAATTCGATATTTTTTCTCAGAAAAGCTTGAAAATGATTTTCAAGCGTCATAGGGTTACCATATGAAATCTATACAGTCTGAATTTCACTGAATCAAAATTAAGTCCGAATCAATTTCGAACAGTAATTTCGATTTCGAATTCAATGAGTGAGTGAGATGCACTTAAGCTGGCATAAATGACAGAAAGAGAGAGAATCTGTAAGAATTCCAGACTCAAAAAAACTTTGATCTAAATTAGAAATTCCATTAAAGTTTTCTAAATGAACTAAAGGAATTACAAAGTGAAAAATTAAATCAGAAAAAATTAAGATATTTGCAAAAGAGGTAAACGTGTGATAATATTTTGTATTTAAAATGCAAATCATTTAAAAATGATTACAACATTCATCAAATAGCACCATAATTTTTTTTCATAAATTTACTTATTAGACATAAAATAAAATAGTGAAATTTGCCGTTTTTTCCAACAACTTAAAGATGGTAAATATAAAAAAGGAGGAGAAGAATTTTCTATTCCAACAACAACAAAAAAAAACTGAGGAATCTTTAAATGATGCGTTGATGAGAAGAGGAATTAATTGATATAAAAAAGAGAAACAATACATGAAGCTGTTAAGGGTCGTCTATACAACTCTCTAGTCACCAACACTTCCAGGTTTTCCATCGAGTCATAATAAGAAGAAAAAAATAATGTGTGAAATGACAGGTGAAAGTGGGTATGTTATAAGGAGAAAAAAAAGAGAAGATATAAAGAGGGAATTGTATAATGTTATCAAGTGCCAAAAAAAAACATTATAAGAGTGAATTCTGCAAGAGAAGAAAACACAAACAACACAATGTTTTTATGAATGAGAAATGCGAGGTGTGTTTTACTACTAAAAGAGAAAAAATGCATGAGATAAAAAACCAACTTAGGAGAATGCAAATTAATAAGATGAAAAAATAAAAGCCTGATGTGATAGCAAGTAACAAAAATGAATTTGCGATGAAGTAACAACTAGGAGAATAACTATATATTTATAGCGAAAAAAAAACAAAAAGAATAGACAAGTTAAGAGCAAAGTTAAATAACATCAAGACAATTAGAACATTTAATAGAATAAAGTAAAAAAAAGAAATCTTACAAAAGACCAAGATCTAAAAAACGACCAAAACACATAATAAGATATTTAATGAAGGACGAAAGAGTGAAAGAGAGAAAAGAGGGTCATTAATGTAAAAAATACCATCAAATTATATTTATTTCCTTGCGTTTGGGAGGAAGGCCATTTATTGTTCCTTTCGCATTATTTATTTTCCTACTCTATGTGGCTAATGGTGCTGTCACACGGTAATAATTCTGCTAACAGATGGGCAAATACTTCTTCACTGAAGTATAACTTTATACTTCAAAGCTTAAGAAAACTTGCAGAAAAGGCTTTTGAAACTCAATAATTTGAAAAATAATTGAGAAATGCTCAAAAGATTATTCAGAAAAGCTTTTATAAAAAAAAAATTTCTCACAATTTTTAAAAGCTCTTCAAACTTTTCAAAATCTCGTAAGTTTTTGCTGAAGTTTTGAAAGGGTTTTTTAATATACTTAAAATCTTCCTTTAAAAAGCACTAAAAAGGTTAGAAATTTAAAGATTTCCCAATTT